>PISW01007147.1:0-62147 GCA_004023785.1 Mungos mungo
GGGTACAGCAGAGGGAGAGAAAAGTCTGGAATGAGAATTTGAGAAATTCCCTTGATGTCCTGGGGGAAGGAATGGCTGGGTGCCGGTCTGGACAGGCGTGGAGCGGGCCAGGCCTCCCGTCAGGTGGGTAGGAATTGAGACTTCAGTCAGAGCAGGAACTCAGTCAGGAGACTTTAAATCTCCCTCTTAGCCCGGGCCAGTCATTCGTAAATGTTTGGGGCAAGAGCTAGATTTTCTGCTATTTGTGATGAGTGCCTGACCTGTTTGGGAACAGAGGATCCCAGAAAGCTGGAGGAACTGGGGGGTGTCTGGGTTGGCTGTGAAAAGTGGGGTAACGTCGTCTCTATGTGCTGAGGGTGTCAAGAAATGACTCACGGGTTAGCTTTGGGTGTTTCATTATTTTCAAACTTGAGCTGAACTTTGTGCCACATTGCGTAGGATTTGGGTAAGGATTTGGCAGATCTTTAAGGATTTTACAATGAATCAGACCCTAAAAATCAACTTCAGTTTCTCATTGTTCTAAAAATGCCTGTTGGCACCCAGGGTTTCTTTGGGAACGGCTGACCATCTCGTCCGCAAGTTTGGAAATTTCTCTTCTAAGAGGCTGCTACCCCTCCCGCTGGTCTGGCCGCCCCTGCCGGTCCTTCTTCCCTTGCCCCCCCCCACAAGCGTGCAGGCAGGCCCCCCACCCCCCCCGGAGCCCTTCCTGGCCCGGCTCCTCGCTGGGCCCTACTCATCACTTCCGTTCCCAAGGCCCTGCCTCTTGCAGAGGTCAAAGGCTCTCAAGATGGCGGCCGCAGCTGCTAAGTTTTGGACGCACACCTTCCCCCTGAATGTCCCGAGTGCCTTGCACTCACGGCATTCCAGACGATGAGATGACCCCACCCCCTCCCATCCGTTTAGACCTGTGACGGGCCGATGGCATGAGAGTGCTCCCGGCCACCAGGGCTGTCCCTTCTCTCCAGTCCTGTCTCACCACCTGCCCCTGGCCGCCCTCCTCTCTCCCACACTGCACTGTGATGGGGTGTTTCTCCCCATGATGTTTTACCTGCTTCCTCGGCCAGGCACGTCACCCCTCGGCGGTGCGCCCTCCAGGCCGCGTCAGCCACGCATTCTCGTGGCACAGGGCTCGCTTGCTTTGTGTCCCACCTGCTGACGCTACCCTGTGAGCTCAGTGGCAGCGGGATGTTGATCTGACCCTTCCCCTTAGCTCCTTTAGGGTCTGTACATATTTGGGCCCGATAAGTGGGTTTTGCGGCCATCAACACCCCATGTGCATCCTTGCCTGTCTCCCCAGCCTGTGAATAACTTTTTTGAGGACTGGACTAAGCCCGATTCAGCTCTGTGTCCGTGAGCAACTGAGCCCTGTGACAGCCTGACCTGAGTACATGCTAAGTGCTGAACTGAATGGTTGAATCATAATCATAAGTCATAAATCACTTCGTGTTTACTGTACCTCGAAGAACTGTAACATTTAAGTCTTGGATAAAAGCAGATGAACCTTTATCCAAAGGATAAAGGGGGGCTGGAGATAGAGGAGGGACACTAGGAGAATGCGGTGTGACAGGAAAGGAAGCTGTTGGATGGAGGGAGGGATGACAAAAGACAACGTCTGGGGGGCTGGGGAGTCCATTTTTCTTTGGGAGGAAAGGAGCAGAAGCCGGACTGGAGTACCTGAGGAGGAGGTGTAGAAATGGAGACAGAGAGCGTTGATAGTTTTTCAAGAACTTTGCCGATAGAGAGGAGGAGCTCTAGACTGGAACGTAGATGTGAAAGTGGGATCGAGAGGGACTTTTCTTTTACAACAGGATATACCTGACTATGTAGAGAGGCTGATGGAATGGTGACGAACTAAGAAACTTAATTACGTAAAGCTAATTTTTGCACGATAACGGCAGGTGAAACACCAGGAAAGAACGTGGGCAACAAACTTAATAAGTGTAACATGTGGTTTGGACCATTCAAACCGAGATGCAAAAAAAAAAGGTATTTTATTTTCTTAACTGCGCTCAGCTTGCTCCTCAGCCCTCACTTCTTAATATTTATTTACTTATTTATTTTTTGAGAGAGAAAGACACAGTGTGCAAGTGGGAGAGGGGCAGAGAGAGAGAGGGAGACCCAGAATCCGAAGCAGGTTGCAGGCTCTCAGCTGTCAGCACAGAGCCCGACGCGGGGCTTGAACCCACGAACCGCGAGATCATGACCTGAGCTGAAGTCGGACCCCCAGGCGCCCCAGCCCTCATTTCTTTTTGCAGAAGAAGCCTCATCACAAGCCACAACAATGGAAATATGCCCTCAGAGTAACTTCGTTGTTTCTAATGTACTCATCCTTAAACCCCAGACCAGCGGTTCCGTCTTCAGATAATTCAAGTGTGTCTAACTTGACCCTGAGCTTGTTGGCAACAAGGACCTTCTCCGTGTCTAATACATGCATGTCGCCTGTGTGTATTTGTCGACTCATTGATTCATAGCTACGTGCCCCGTGTTGTGTTTGGTGGGACTGTCACTGCATTCGTCACATTCCTCAAAAGGATGTTGCAGTAATTAATTTTTTACCCCTCTTTGGGAGTTTTTTCCAAGACTCCAATTCCTCTTTGCTTCCACCTCCTCCCCGTCTTCCTCCTTCTCCCCATTCTTTTAACCGAAGTAAACAGTAAGATGCACAAAACCTAAGTGCAGAGCTCACTGAAGTTGTGCACGCAAGCCGTCCCCTCTCAGCTCACGACCCACGGCGTCTTGAGGCTCTCTGATGCCCCTTCCTAAGCCAGGCCTTGCCTTCTGCAAACATAGCGGCGCGGATTCCTAGCACCTTGGACTAGCGCTCCTGTTTCTGAACCTCATGTAAATGGAATCATACAGCTGGCATTCCTTCGTGTTCAGCTTTTTTTGGTCCACCATTGTGTTTGTGAGATGCAAACAGGTCGATTGTTCCTTTTCATGACTGCGCAGGATTTTTTGTATGAATAGTAACCACAGTTTTAGTACCAAACTATTATTATTATCATTATTTAAAAATTTTTTAATGTTTTATTTATTTTTGAGACAGAGAGAGAAAGAGCATGAGCAGGGAGGGTCAGAGAGAGAGGGAGACACAGAATCCGAAGCAGGCTCCAGGCTCTGAGCTGTCAGCACAGAGCCTGATGCGGGGCTCGAACCCACTGACCGTGAGATCATGACCTGAGCTGAAGTCGGAAGCTTAAACGACTGAGCCACCCAGACACCCCATTATCACTGGTTTAAAGCATAGTGCTTTTCGAAACCTAGAATATTATTTTTCCACAGGTATGTTTGGTTTTGCAGTATTTTTCCTATCCTAAATCGGTCACTGACACATACGTAAAAAAGCGTCCATTTTCAGAAAACAAAATTAAAAAGTAGGCACATAAAAATGAGTAAGCCCTTAATCCCTTTCATTAGAGCTGGGTCAGAAGTTGATCTTTCAGATTCAGGGCGGAGGACAAGGCTGACGGGGAATTTTGACCCCGGGAACAGCAGGCTCCCGGAGTCCGAAGCTCCCGCCTGATGAGCGGTTTCTGTCTCCCCACCCGCCCCCCTCGCCTCACTGACGTCCAGTGAGATGAGTCAGAAAACGGTGAAGGAGGGCCCCAGACTCTCCAAGAACCAGAAGTTTTCGGAGCACTTCAGCATACACTGCTGCCCGCCGTTCACCTTCCTCAACTCCAAACGAGAGATCGTGGACCGCAAGTACAGCATCTGCAGGAGTGGCTGCTTCTACCAGAAGAAGGAAGAGGACTGGATCTGCTGTGCCTGCCAGAAGACCAGGTGAGTGCTGCGCGCGCCCGCCGCACCTGCTGGGCGCCGCCCTGGGGGCCGCTGGCGCTCAGGCTCTGCAGGCGGCCGAGGGCGACCGGAAGTGGGGGGGGGCGGGGCCGGCCTCCCTGTTTCCAGCTCCTGGCAGCTTCCCTTAAGCAGCAGAAGAGAGCCATGGCTGCAGCCTCCAGCTTCTTTTGGCCCCCTCAGCACCAGCCGCCGGGCAAGATCCCCTCAGAGGCCCAAGCCACAGCCAGCGGCACCCCCCGCGGTGGTCAGAGCACCTGCCAAGCCACGGTCCCCTCCGAGGTCCGAGCGTCCACCGCGCCCCCGCCCAGAGGTCCGGCCACCGCCAGCCAAGCAGCGCCCCCCTCAGAAGGCCAAGCAGCCGCCGCCGCGCAGCAGCCCCCAAAGAGGGCCAGGCCCCGGCCGCGGGGGGTCCCCCGCCAAAGCTTCTAGGTTCTGGTAACACCATCTCTTCCCTTTTGTTGCCCCAGCCCGAAGGTTAGTAGCTTCCGCCTGTGTTTACTAACGTCTGGGTTACCTCGTGGCCCTCTCTTGGCCTTACCACACCTGTGTCAGTTCCCTGCATTAAATCCCCATGTGTGAAATACCTAGTGTGGCTTGTTTTCCTCACAGAGCTGCGGGGCAGTACCTCAAGGGACAGTAGCATTGCTTCTTTTGTCTGAGAGGATTGATTACTTTATAACCCAGAATCCACCTTAGAGACAGAGCGTGTACATGGGGCCTCCGTCGCTGTGCCCCAGAGACAGGAAGGGTGACTCTAGGGATATCTGAGCAAGTGCAGAAAAGGAGAGGTTCAGCCAGTCCATCCCCCCGTCCTCCTGACACACTTCTGCTGCTGGCAATCTCAGTGGCGACATCGTTCATTCAGTCACTCATTGGGCCATCCAGCAACCTTGATAGCTTCCCCAGAGTTCCGTGTTCCGCGGCGGGGGATGGGCGCACGGCAGTGAAAAGTCAGGTTGCGACTCGCCAGGACGAACCAAGGGAGTCGATGGTCACAGTGTAGGACGTACATACCTTAGCATTGTCGTGATCAGTAAGTACGCTGGGGCCATGGGAGCCCGGAGCAGGGCTCAGCCCTTCTGGGGTCACAGCGGAGGTTAGTCTAGGGTAAGTAGAAGATAAAAAGGAGACTGTGCCGAGAGATGTATTTGTCTGTCTCATCTTGGGCGGGTCAGCTTTTTGTTTTTAATAGACTTCATTTTTTGAGCAGTTTTAGGGTCGCACCACATTGAGTGGAGGGCACAGAGGTTTCTTGCTCGCTCCCTGCCCACACACATGGCAGGCCGATCGTTTGCATCCCTTAACATTCGGAAATGGAGCTGCTGTGCAGGCTCGTGGTGGGTGCTAACTGTAGCTGAGATTCTCGTGCTCCCGCTGCCGAGCCCGTTACGGTGTGTGCGTGTCCCTGGCCGTTTACCGATTTCCTAAGCAGAGGAATCACACGAGGAGCGCATTAAAGATGCCCCCGGGGAGCCCAGTTCCTCGGGTGACGCGTGAGATCTGGAGATCCACACGTCCGACAAGCAGCATGGTGACTCCGCTGGTGTGCAGACCCCCCTTTGAGAAGCACGGACTGGAACCGTCCGTAAATAACGGACCCTCCTCACCTGTGACGTGCGGTAAAGACACGTGGAGGGGGCCGCACGCATGGCACTACAAGCGAGAGCGTGAAAAAGCTGCAAGGTCAGGTGGGGTGAGGGAGGTCCGAGGCCGCCGGTCTGCGACTCTGGGAAGGACACTGTATGCCGGGTCACCTCGTCGTTGATCACGGTCTCCCAAGGGGCCCGCGTCCAGGGGGCCCGGCCAGGTAAGTTGCGATTTATGGCAGTGGTTAGGGGGCGTGAGAGGTAGAGGCGACGGATTCGATACGAGGCGCGTCACCTGTGGGGGTGGCTTCAAGCCGCCACTCGCAGTGAGTTAGGCGGCTGCTTGGGTGGCTGGGAGTCCGGGCCGGACACGGACAGGAGATGGAAGACCGTGAAGGCCAAGTTCCCCTGTCCGCGCCCAGCTAAGAGACATCCTGATGCCAGTGTGATTTGAGTCCCTCAGTTAACTGTTCTCAGTGGGCGTCGGGCCGTCCTTGCCTCGCCAGCTGGCCGCTCACCTGGGACGGGGACCCAAAGGCCTCGGCTCACAGAGTCCGTGACACCGAGGATGCACCATGGGCGCCCGTCCTGAGACACTCCTTCTTCCTTCTCAGATTCCCCAGACGACGCCCTGAGCCGTTGCTTCCCCACAGCTGCATTCCCTCTGCTGATGCTCGGTGGCTACCCCGAGCCAAAGGGGTGGGCGTTTCCAGTGTTTAGTGCGAAAAACAATTTTCACTCTTAAGCAGAGCTACTAAATTGCACTTAAAGAAAGGGTCAAAAAAGGTTTTCTGAAGCAGACTTGCTTTCTGAAATGGTGCCATTCCTGAGTTCTGTCCCTTAAAGGTTAAATAAATAGGGACAAAGGCCTTTTGGATCCTTAGTACCTCCCTTGGCTAGATCTTAAAAACCAGAGAATATTCGAGTCTTAGGATGTGATTGGTGTCATTCCTTGCCGCCCGACCGAACACTCTCTGACCTGATGGGAGGGAAGCCTGGCGTCTCCCTCTTACTTTATTCTTCTCTCAGTTCCTCAAGATTCTGGGATTCACAGGACCCCTTTGCCTTTAGGGCTCATGCAAGTTTCCAGAGCCAAGGCTCTTTTGGCTCCTCAGGGCTCTGCTTTGTGGGGAGCTGTGGTTTTCTGAAAGCCACTGTGGCCTGTGAGTGACTGGGGCCAGGCGCACACCTTTCACACAGTGCCATGTGTGCCTGTGACTCAGTCTTTCACCGAATGTCTTGTGCCAGATTGGGCCCTGTGCACCGGAAGCTTGGAGGACTGGTCCCTCTCCATGTGTGTTTTCCAGCCTAGGGCACCAATGCCAGTGACGTTCGTCCCTGGTCCAGCTGCTCAGCCCTCCCTTGACACTGCTGCCCTTCCCTCCAGGAATGGCCCAGAGCTCGGCTGCCCCCATCCCCAGCCCACCTTCAGGGGTCCTACCTGCCTGGTCCTTCTCCTCCCCCGGCCGCTTTTTCACACTCTTGTTTCACTTCAGCAGGTGGTGAAATCAAAGCCCAGCAAAGATAACTGTGTTGCTAGAGGGTAATGGTGCTCGGTAGCTCTCGGTTCTCCCCAGAATTTGGTCTTTCAGAGACAGAGTGCTTTAGCTTTGAGTCTCACATTGAAGCAAGCAGGGTTTGGTGTTTTACTGACCACGCACTGTCCTGAGCTAGGCGTGGTAGGGTGCCGCTTCCAGAGGTGAAGGCAGACCACCCACTAAATGACTACATGCTGTTTACATTGGTGAGAGAGTGGAAGCCACCCTGCTTCCCCCTGACCTGGTAGAAGAAGATAGATCCATACCTCTGTCTCCATAGCTATCTACCTACCTATCTGTCTGTCTGTCTATCTATCTATCTATCTATCTATCTATCTATCTATCTATCTATCCAACTACCTGTCTGTCTGTCTATCTATCTATCTATCTGTCTGTCTATCTATCTATCTATCTATCTACCTACCTACCTACCTACCTGTCTATCTGTCTGTCTATCTATCTATCTATCTATCTACCTACCTGTCTATCTATAATATTATAGTTTTGAGTTTGTTTGGAATTATCAGGACTGCCAAACAACAATGCAGTTCTAAATCCTTACATACTTGACAAACTAGGACTTCCTTCCGAAGAGCGCTGACCCAGAGCAATTACGCCGAGGGTCTGAGCGGGTTCACCTACAGACCCAGGTTCTGGGGTTCAGGTTCAGACTGTCAGGGAGGGGCACCTGCCTGCTTCCCAGGTGTGCAGACTCAAACTTGTTCCTGACACTTTCTAGGACATGACCCGTCCTCCTTATGTCCTTCCTCATGGCAAGAGGTCACTCTGCCATTTTGTGCTTCTGGAAAACCGCAGATCACTCTCTCTTTCTTTGTGCGGGCCTGGCTAACCTAGCCCTTCCGGTCCCTTTTCTGGGCCCTCCCTAAATTTACACTAGCAAAAGCACTGTCTTAGAAAAGACGTGATTTCTAAGAGGGATTTCTTTCCCTCACGCTTGTGGAAAAATTGCGTCCAGGCATGTATTATGCTTAATTGCGTCCCAGTGTTTACACGCTGCCAATGTATTTTTGGTCTCATCAGCCAGACAGAATCAGAAGGTCACCTGCCATTTGCCAGGTGACAGCAGAGTCAGGGAACGGTCGCTCTCCGATCAGGCTCTGGCTCTGCCTGCCTCTCAGAGCGCCACCTTGCTTTCATGCGTTTGGATGACTGCGCTCTTGAGCCTCACTCGACCGAAGGCATGGACCCCTTCCTGTCCAGGAGCAGGCTTCTCACACGGCGGGAGCCCCCATAGCACGGCGCCCCTGCGGAGCAGGCGCTCAGGAGCCGGGGTTAGCCCGAGGGCCTCTGGTCCCAGGAGCTCCGGGTGTCCCTCCGTTTGGACAGCTCCCGCCTGGTCCCGTGTCCCCAGAGCGCACGGTTAACCAGGCTCACAGCCTTAACGCCCTCGCTGCCCAGCCCCTGGCCACACTCACCCCACCAATCCCTCACTTGGATCAAGCTGATGCCCCACATGCACTGCTCCAGCCTCCGGCTGCTAAGCCCGGCCATGGCCGCAGAGCCGCTGAGCACAGCGAGGTGAAGGCCGTAGCCTTAAGGGTTGGTGCCACCGTGAACCGCTGAGCACCAGCCTCTCTCCGGACCAGTTTGCCTCCACCAGCCCCAACATGTCTATCAGGATATGCATATGTCTTTACATCCTTTCCGTCTGTCCCAGACCGGGAAGCGTTTTCTCCTGATCAGGTCAACCCTCCTGTGTGATCTGCATGATCTTTCTCCCCCTCGTGTTTCCTGCAGGGTCTTGCTGCACCTCCCCAACAGCCTCGGCCTTTCTCTATTGTCTAAAGAGAAAGTGCTTTCGGTTTAAAACATGCTCAGTTGTCTCCTAATGACCGAGTTCGCCTCTGGCCCTCTCTTCTCTCTCCCCTTCTCAAGCAAATTAAAAAAAAAAAAAAGTCCTGCAAATTCATCACCTTTTTGTCTCTCCACTGCATTTACTCCTCAGCTGACTGTGCCCTGATTCTTGTCATAGCACCTCACTGGAATTTCTTCCGTGTAGGTTCCTCCAGAAGCAATAATGCAAGGCAAAGCTGTTTATTTGGGAGGAGGGAGAAGGAGGGAAGGCTGGAGGAATGGGGAAGTGAGACAGAGAGGGAAGCAGACGCTAGAGAGTGTTACCAAGCCCGTTCTCACCGTGGGCTCCTGGGACTTCCGCCTGCTAGGGAGCCCTCATGGCTCACAGAGGACGTGCACTCAGTTTTCCCATCCAAGGAGTGAAGGAGCCGGGGCATTTATACACCAGGCCACCTGTCATTGGTCAACCAATTCTGCTTTGAGGGTAGTGTTAATTCCTTGACACTTCTGGCCCGCTGTAGCAGGAAACAGCCCCCAGGCAGAGAAAGGCATCCAGAATTCCAGCCAGTGTGCACACAGCGTAAAGGCAAGGGACCGTGGGCCAGGCACGAGCACCATCTGCTTTAACAGCCTCCCTGGGGTCTTTGTGTTTCTTTGCTTGATGAACTCTCAGTTCAGTCTTTGTATCAATGGTAACATCTGTCAAATTTGTTGACTACTCACTCAGTCATTAAATTCTCTTCTCTCTGTAGGGGCGCCTGGGTGGCTCAGTTGGTTAAGCATCTGACTTTGTCTCAGATCATGATCCCATGTTTGTGGGTTTGAACCCCATATCGGGCTCTGTGCTGACAGCTCAGAGCCTGGAGCTGCTTCAGATTCTGTCCCCCTGTCTCTCTGTCGCTCCCCTGCTCACACTCTGTCTCTCTCTCTCTCAAAAATAAATAAACATTAACAAAGATACCTTTAAATTCTCTGCTCTATTCCATGACCCGTCTATTTCCTAATTCACTGCAAACTTTTCTCCTGCCTGCAGTGTGAATCCTTGCTCTTCTGCTAATTGCCAAACCTTGGGATCCCTGGGTTCCATCCTGAGCCTACTGCCTGGGCAATGTTTTCTTCTCTCAAGACTGGCACACTGATGACTTTCAAATCTTACTTGAGCCCTGACAGTGAGCTCGTCTATGGGCCCGTTTGCCCAGCAGATCAGCTCGGATGTTGTCACACCAGACCGTCTCCACTTGAGTTCTTTCCCACAAAGCCTTTCCCTTCTTTCTTATTTACTGTCTCCGCAAGAAACGTTACCATCCCAGCAGCCACATCCATTGAAAACCTAAGCACCATCTTACGTTCCAAATTTCCCCTCTGACAAATGGCTGCCAGTGTTACTTCTATATTTTATTTCTAAGTAAGGGTCAGGGGGAAGGGGTGTGGAGATGAGAGTGAGACTGGAAACAAGTGGGGGGAGTGGAGAGTGTTAGTAGAGTGAGGCTCCCGCATAGTATGTGTGGAGGGACTGGCCTTTGACAGGAGCAGGACAAGCCATTTGGTTTTGGAAAGACTGAGAGAGACCCATTAGTGGGCATCAAGATGAAGGCAAGTCCACCCAAGGATGAGAGAGCTGGGGTGGGTGAGAAGGCTGGAGTTCTGGGTACCAGAGAGCAGGCGGGGGAAGTGCTGAGGGCCGGCGGGGCTGGGGTCCGTGGAGCTGCATAGGAGTCTTTGGTTCTTATGGAGTTTATTCTCCAAGCAGGGAAACAAATGACCGCATCACGATCGCCAGCAGCAACATCCAGCTGCACATCAAGTCTGCTCTTCTTCCAGCTTGCTTTGCCTAACGTCCCCACGGCACGTCTTCCTAAACTGCACCAGGCACTCCTCGTGCTTGGCTCTTGTTTTTCCTCCTCCATTCACCAGACTCCCTTTTTTTCTCCTCTCTGTAGTTTTATTTTTATATTTATTGTATTGTATTATAAATGATTCAATGTATTAAACTAAAAAGAACCCACGTTCACTCATTTCTCCTGCGGCCGCCTGCTCCCTACCCTCCACCTCTGGCCACTACCCATCTGTCTCTTTATCTAGGAGCTTGGTGTTTGGTGTTTCTCTGTCTGACTTATTCCCTAGTGCAACACCCTTAAGGAATACCCATATTGTTGCAAATGGCAATCATTCTTTCTTATGACTGAATGATATTTGATTGTGTATGCAAATCCCAATTTCTTTACCACTTATCCATTGAGGAACACTTAGGTTGTTTCCATATCTTGAATATTATAAATAATACTGCAATGAACATGGACGTGCATATAGCTCTGAGTTAATGTTTTCATTTTCTTTGGGTGAATACCCGGAAATGAAATTGTTGGATCATATTGTAGGTTTATTTTTAATGTTTTGAGGAAGCTCCATGTTGTTTTCCGTAGTGGCTGTGCCAATTTACATTCCCACCAACAGTACACAAAGTTGCCTATTCTTTGCATCTTTACCGACATTTGTTATATCCAGTCTTTTCGGTAACAGCCTTTCTACCAGGTGTGGGTGATGCCTCACGTGGTTTTGATTTGCATTTCTCTGATGATTAGTGATGTTGAACATCTTTTCATGTACCTGGTGGCCATCTTCTGTCTTCTCCGAAAAAATGTCTATTCAGACTCCTTTCTTCCCTTTCCTCCCTCTCCAAATTAGAAGCCATGGCTCAACATTTTAATCTCTTTTGAAAATACCCTACCCCCCCAACCCTCTGAGTATCTGTCTCATATTTTTGGAAAAGCTTTAACTTTGGATGAATCCAGCCATCTGTCCTCACCATGATGGTTTCCAGGCAGCTGAGTCTCACTGGAAAATAACACATAGCAGGGCCGTGACTGTTGGGTACAAACAGGATTATGTTCATAATATCATTTAGCTTGTTAAATGTTAGCTTTTGAGCAGAGTTCAGTTACCTGCATTCAGATAAAGGAGGAAGCCACGGGTCCCCAAAGTGTCATGTGTACGTGTGCAGCACCCCCCCACACGTATCCTACATAAATCAGGTTTATTGAAATCTAATTTGCATGTAGAATTTGACCTTTTCAGCAAACAGTTCTGTGCACACTATTATGTAACCACCATCCCAGTCCGGACGTTGAGTATTTCATCACCCTCTCTCCCAAATTTCTTTCCTACTTCCTCTTTGTAGTCAATCCTCAAGCCCCTGACAGCCACTGATCTGTTTTCTGTCCCTACAGTTTTCTCTTAGAAGTCTAAACTATCATATAAATGGAATCACAGAGTATATACCCTCTTGAGTCTGGCTTCTTTGATTTAGCATAAAGCATTTGAAATTGAACCATGGTGTTGCCCAAATCAGCAGTTTTTTTCATTTCTATTGTTGGGTACTGTTCCATTATATGCATGTACCCATCATAGTTTTCCATTAAGCAGTTGAAGCGTATTTAGGTTATTTCCCGTTTTTGATGATTATGAATAAACCTGCTGTAAACATTCATGTGAGTGTAAATTTTCTTTTCTCTTGAGTAAATACCTAGAACTGGTATTGCTGGACTGTATGTTAACACTAAATTGTTCTCCTAAGGGGCTGCACTATTTTGTATCCCCATTAGCAATGTGGGATGCTCTGCATGCTTGTCAGCACTTGGTATTGTCAGCTTTTAAAATTTTATCCATTCCAATAGATGTGCAGTGCTATCTCGTTGTTCTAACTTTGTATTTTCTTAATGACTATTGATGTTGAGCATCTTTAAAGGAACCTATATCATCCACCAAAGATGGGTGATATTTGTTTATTGGTCAAGTGCATGTTCAATTTTTTTCCCATTGTGGAAAGTGGGTTGTTATTTTCTTGTTATCGTGTTTTGGAACTTAATAAATATATCTGGATTAATGGATATATATTTATCAAACACATGCTTTGCAAATATTTTTTCCCAATCTGTGGCTTGCTTTCTCATTTCCATAACAGTGTCTTTTGAAGAACTAAAGTTTCAAATTTTGATGAAGTACAGTTTATCGTTTTTTTCTTTTATAGATCATGCTTCTTATATTGTATGTAAGAATTTTCTGCCTAACACAAGGTCACAAAGACTTTTCTCCTATGTTTTCTTCTAGAAATCTAAAATTTGAAATTTACATTTACATCATTGTACATTTTGAGTTAATATTTTGTAAATGGTGTGAAGTATGGATCAAAGTTCAATTTTTTTACATATGAATATTCAATTATTCCAACACCATTTTTTGAAAAGATTCTCCACTATATGACTTTTGCAGTTTGTAAACAATCGGTTGACTATAATGTGTGAGCTTATTTCTGGACTTTTTATTCTGTTCTGTTGATCTATGTATTTTTCCTTTACCGACCTGATTACTGTAGCATTATAGTAAATACTGAAATCGGTTTAGTGTGAATTCTTCAACATTGTTCTTTTTTTTTGAAATTGGTTGTGACTATTCTAGTTCCTCTACTTTTTCGTACAAAATTTGGGGTCATTGAGTCCATTTAAATACTATGTCCTGGTAGAATTGAATGGGATTGTATTGAGTTTATAAATCAACCTGGTGAGAACTGTAACAATACTGAATTCATAAACATAGTATATCACTCCATTCATTTAGGTCCTTTTTGTTTTGCATTTTCAGCATACAGATCTTGTACATATTTTGTTTGCTTTATAATGAAGCACTTTATGCTTTTAGGTACTATTAAAATAGTATTTTTCTATTTCAATTTTCAATTGTTCATTGCCAGTATGTAAAATATTATTGATTTTTGTATGTTGATCATGTGTCTTGTGATCTTGCTAAACTCGCTTGGTATAGCATTTTTCTGGGGTAGACTCTAGGATTTTCTACACTGACAATCATGTTGTCTGTGGATAGAGATAGTTCTTTTTTTTTTTCCTTTTCAATATGTACACCTAATTTCTGTGTGGTTTAAACTACTATTTCACTTAGAACATTTTCTTCTTAGAGAAATATTTTAACAAGATTAAGTCCTTGCCAAATTGGCATTCTGGATTACTCAAAGGGGTTAGAGCCCAAATCAGATGCTCAGCTGTGTGGACAGTAATATACTTACATTCTTCAAAGCTGTGCTACAAGAATGAATAGGACATTTTAATAAGGTTCATTTTTGTGTAATAATTACCTGTTATTTTCCTATTTTGATTTGGTCAATGGGGATGATGTGCAGAGTATGTCATGTAGGCAAAGAAGTCCCCTCCTGTGTCTGCAGAGTCATCCCTATTGTCAGTGCTAGGGAGCCTCCACATAGCCCTGTGACCTAAGAGCCTTTATACTTGCTGATCAGATGGCCACCTCCCGCCGCGGCTCATCTGGCATTTCCACTGCTACATTTCAGACACAAGAGGGTGCATCCCTCTTACTGGAGTGTGCCTGAGTCTGACTCAGGGCTTGGCTGATCTTACTGAGTGAATAAGGCCTATAAATACTAGCTAGCTGTCATTCTGGCGCAGTGGAAAGGGCAAGGACTCTGATCTGTGGGTTGGAATCTGAGCTCTCCTGTCAAAGTTATTCTTTTAAAGCTATATTTTCCCACCTGTAAAATGAGGGTGTTATCTTCCTCATTAGTTATCATCGTCAAGGGCTTAGTTCATCATCTCCGAGGTGAGTTGATGTTCTTAGAACCGTCATTGAGTAGATATATTGTGTCATTTAATCTTGGCCACTAGCAGATCCTAACTCTATTGCTTCCTCTGGTTGAACTGGAGTTCAGGGGCTGTTGCCGCACAAACTGGGCATTCCCGGGGCATCCGTGTGGCTGCCTTTGCCAGTGGAGTGCTAAATGCAAACTCAGGTGCACACACCATCTACGATGCCACTGTGGCTGACTGCAGTGCTCCCTGCCCAGGGTGCTGCCAGGGATCTGTGGGCTTCCGTGTGAGTGCCAGCGCCCAGGGGTTGTGTCTGGCATCATTTATGGGGAGGTCTGATAGGAACGGGCAGTCCCACGTCTGGAGGTCCTGGAAGCAACCAGCAAATGTAAGGAGATTCTCTTCTCAAATGTCAAGGGATGCGTTCCGACCTTCTCAGGCTGCAATTCACTCTACAAGTTTTGGCAAAGTATTTCTTCATATATTTTTCTCGTATCCAGCCTTGTTGGCTTGATATGTAATTTGGAGTTTTGAAAAATGTTATTGCTAACACCTGAATATGAACTTTATTTCTAATTTTTAGCCCCATTCCCCCCCCCCCCCAACTATAGGAAAAGCTCTGTTTCTCATAAGCTTCGTCTTCGGTGTAAAAGTATGCTACATTCCTAATGCATGTATCTTGATGGTTTTTTTTTAATCCTCATTTGTGTTTTGAAATTAAGAACTTTGATGATGTTCTGAAATTATTTGACATGGCTTCATTTCCAGAGTGGCCACATAGAGTTCTGCTGTCTAAATCAATTGTGGTTAATATAATGCAATCCCTCAGTTGGAGAGCAAGTTTGTGAGCAATTGTCCAGGGCCACATATTTATAGTGTGTGTGTGTGTGTGTGTCTGTGTGTGTGTGTCTGTGTGTGTTTAAGTTTATTTATTTCTTTATTTTTGAGAGAGAGAGAGAGCATAAACAGGCGACAGGAAGAGAGGGAGAGAGACAACCCAAGCAGACTCCGAGCTGTCAGCACAGAGCCTGCTGTGGGGCTCGATTTCATGCCCCACAAGATCATGACCTGAGCCCAGATCAAGAGCTGGATGCTTAATGGACTGAGCCTCCCAGTTGCACCTATGTTTTTACTGGTGGTGTTCATCTCTTTGAACACAGTCTGTTCCCCATCAAAATAGGAGCATGTCAATATGATCACAATTTCATAATGTGAGTTCATATACCCTGAGTGTATATATGTACACATTCATTTCTTTATGTCTATGACCAGAAACGCTAGGTTGTTTTATTTTTTTAGGAGTGGAGTGCTTGATTTTCTTTATGGTTTCATTTGTTTTTAAATTATCTGAAATGACTAACAGAAAAGCAACAATTATTGTACATAAAAATAGAAGAACTTCAAAAGAATATCTTTTTTCCTGGCTCAGGCCAGGAAAAAAATTATATTGTTTGGCCAGATACAACCAGAATTGGGACATTGAGAAAAGGGATTCCAAGATTATATTTCCTAAAAGAATAATAACCCCAAAGGTAGTCTGCAAATTCACAGTTATGTTAACTGAGCACAGAGAGAGTGTTTGTTCATCACTTAGCAACACTGGATGTTGTTTCTCTTTGTAAACCAGATTGAAAAGGAGGAGCAAGCCGGCCCCACGGAAGAAGTGAGGGCGCAGTTTCAAGCGAATGGACCACCTGAGCTCCTGGACTCGCTGCTTCCTGACCCCCGTGCCCCTGGGCAAGTTTTCTGGCTTCCGATGTGATGCAGGGGCAGACACCTGCTCGTGCGGCAACTGCTGATGCCCACAGTCCCCCGGCCGTGGGGGCCGCCGGGCAGCCCGCCTGGAGGTGAGAGGGGCCATCTCTGCGTGTCGTGCTCCAGTTGGTGGGTCCCAGCCATGCCCCTTGGGCTCCAGAGCTCAGTGCATGGCTTCTATGGTCTCAGCTGCAGTCTTTTCTCCTGAGAACATGCACAGGCCTTCAAGGTCTTAGATCAAGATGGTCAAGTGCCAGCCTTCTACTGTCCCATGTCTGTTCTCCTCCCTCTCCGGCATCCTGTTGCCTGATCTGACTTTTGATCCTTGATCTTCTTCTTTGTAATTAATCCTCTGCTTGGTTCCTCTCTTCCCCTATGCCTCTGGGTTCCCACTTGACCTCTTACTCAGTTCCCTGTGCTAGCACGCAGTCAGAGACACAGGCGGCTCTGGGGAAGATGCAAGTTCTTTCGAGTAAGATGTTAGGCTAGCAGATGGACCAGACAGGCAAGGAAACTCCCGGGGAGGGTAGGAGTTGTCCAAGGCCACACGTCAGACGCAGCCCATGTGCTGTGTCAGAGCTGAGGGTAACATTGTGAGGCAGTAGGTCCCTCCCACCCTGCAGGCCCCGACTCCAACCTCACACAGGGATCTGTGAACGCCTTCTTCTGGTTCCTGCCGGGGTGAAAACAAGTGCTCTAAGCCGCTGCCATAGAGCCTTGTCCAACTCATCTGGACAGTCCCAGACCCAGAAGTAATTGTTTTAATTGGTTGTAACCTTGGGAAGTTATCTGGGCTCCTCAATGCCTTGCCCCCTGCCCCTCTCCCAAGGCTCCTGGAGACCAGGCTGCTGAGAGGGGCCCTCTGACGCCAAGACGCTGCACTCTCACTTCAGAGCACCAGTGGTGGCCCCAGGGCCGTTCATCGGACCAGAAGGGCTACTCAGAGAGTTGCTATTTCCAGGCCACAGTGCCCCAAATTCCTGGGGAGGGCTGAATCCCTCTATCCTGACCCTGGCTGGTGTCTCCACATACTATAGTGGGATCAGGAAAAATAGGGGGGGAGAATTAAGTGTGGGAGAGGAGAGGAAGTTAGGGTAGGTAAGCAGTCCAAGACTTCTCTCCCGATGTGGGAGGTTATCCATGATATGTGTAAGTCTGAACCTAATTATAATGGGGTCGGGTTAGGGATTGACTTCTCCTCTCTGATTTGCTCCCACTCTCATGGAA
The DNA here is from genome assembly GCA_004023785.1 of Mungos mungo. Lineage (NCBI taxonomy): Eukaryota > Metazoa > Chordata > Mammalia > Carnivora > Herpestidae > Mungos > Mungos mungo. The sequence goes on from PISW01007147.1 coordinate 17,335, forward strand.
AAAACTTTGACCTCGAGTATGGGATCTCCATCAGGGACAAGGAAATAATCCCCTGACTCTGACTTGGTTAGATCACATTCCCTACACACACACACACACACACACACACGGTAGGGGTTGCCCCCCTTGGGTTAAATGGAGGACTTTCAGATCATCTTGCTTTCCTGTGGGTTGGTTTGTGTGTTTGTGTATCTGTTGGGAATCTCGGCTTTGGGGGCATAGTTTTGGGCTCTCGTTTTCTTTCCCAGGCACAAATACTAGAGAGACCCTCCAAGTCTCATTTCAATTCCATGCCCCCTGGAGACCCTGGCCACTGAAGCTGATTGTGAGAGAAGACTGCACGCTAACAGATTCCCTTCAGGGTCCTGACCTTGATTTAGGGCTCCACCATTTGCCCAGCAGCGGCCTTGAAGGAGCCGCTCGTGGATCACTTTCCCTACTCACCTCAGAGGTGGGGGATGGGAGGAGAGGGGTTGGAGCGGGCTCATCTCTCTTGAGGCTCCAACGGGGTCTACTCCGGTAGCCATCCCAGCTTGTTTAAGCCCAAGCTTGGCTGATTTGTTTGTTGGCTTTAGAGCTGGGACTGAAGGGTGTGCAGTACAGGTAATAGATCCAAGCTCAACTCCTCCTCAACCCCTCCAGTGCTTTTCTATTAGGAGGCCAGTGGAGGGAGCTGGAGCCATGGCCCAGCCCCTGGGGAATAAGACTCACTGCCCTCCCAGGTCTGGCCCACCCCACATGCGATCCAGAAGCCCTTTCCCTCCCCAGCGAAACCACATTTTCCTATCTTCTTTCTGTTCTCTCCTTTTGTATGCGTAAACATGTTGTCATAGCTGCTCAGTGCTTGACCTCGTTCGGGTCTCCGTTCTTGCTGTGCCCTCTGCTGTGATGCTCTGGGCCAAGGCCTTTGCACTGGTGACTTCAGCTCAAATATCATCTCAGAGAGGTTTTCCTTGGAAACTCACTGTGGTTTCCATAGTTACTCCCTATCCGATCACTTTAGTTTTGTTAGTTGTGTTTGTCTTCACAGCACTTATCACCCTCAGGAATGATTGTGTTCATTTATTTGCTTGTTTACTGCTTGGCTGTCCTTCTGCTCCTAATGTAACTTTCATGATCACCAACACCCGTTTCCTGCTGCATCCTCAGTTCCCAGCACTAGGAGGAACTCAATAAACACTTGTTGACTGAATCGAAGTTTGCTTGTTGTTTTTTAAGTAGGAATGATTTTGCAAATGTTTAGATACTTTTGAAAAGCCGCAGGTGTCTATTGTATTTAGCAACAAGGAACCGTTGGTGACATTTTAGTGCACTCTTGGTCCTCCAGGGGAGGAGGCAATTTGACCATGAAGGGAAGCAGAGAACAGCTCAGGGGATGCTGGAGCATGGTGAAGGCTGCTGGGAAGGAGACAGCAGAGTGAGTGTGGGCAGGAGGAGGAGATGCTGAGGGAGTCAAGATCAGAGGAGGCGGGAGGGAGAATCTGGGGCCCAGGTGAGGGGACCAGGGGTCCCGCTTCCGTGGGAGAAGGGGAAGGAGGCAAGGGATGTATAGATTCTGGTGGGTTTGCAAAGTCAGTGGCAGGAGTCTGAGGCAGCTCCTCCCTGTGGCTTTGATTTTCTCTTGAAGGCAGAGGTGAAGCGATCTCTTCGTAATGGGGTTGGTGATGGTGTTGGGGTCAGACATGAGGATGGTGGAGAGGATTATAAAGAGAGCGGTTCATCCCAGGTTTTGGAAATATTTAAAAAACCCTTTCTCTAGAGGAATGTAATATTAATAATTAATTAACAATTGGAGGCAAGTTTTGGCCACTAAGTCGTTGCCTACAACTTCATATTTACATGTAAATCCTAGTTCTAAACTTGAGTCCCATACAGTCTGGGATGGAAGATGAAAGAATAGGAGAAAGAAAGGCAGAGTGTAATCTTGAGGAATAAAGAATCACAAGGAAGCTTTCACGATGGGAAGCTGCAAAAACTCTTGACAAGTCACAGCAAGAAGGTGCTGTGCTGTTAGACAGTCATTTGCTGAACGTCCATCTGGACTCTGTTCTAACACCAGAGAGATGAGGAAGCTCGGGCCTGGAAGGGTCCAAGGAGCCTTCTGGACTGCCTTCATACACGTGTCTCAGTCTCGTTAATAATACCATTAACAGGTACTTACTAGCTCTGCTTAAACAAAATGAAGTGTTCTTAATGGATTAACATGGTTCCATTGACCCAACAGTGCAGAGCGTACTTGTGACTTGGAGAGACTGTGCATGCTCACCTTTCTTGTTTGTAGCGTAGGTACACACTTGCAGGAGTGTTGGTTAAGGGTAGTGATAAAAATAACTTCTTCCTCTTAAAAATCAACTCTGTGTCCATCCTATCTTATATAGTGTTTTGTGTTTGTAAATGGCTGCCATGGCCCATGACCTTGGCCTTTTTGCTATTATGCTGCAATCTAGAAATTTCCAAATTGAGCTCGGTAGAGCCCTGGGGTGCTTGGGATCCTGTGCTATGAGATGAGAAGGAGGTGGAGCCAGTGTAGCTCCAGTCTGCATCCCCACATCAACTAAGGCAGATTTTGAGAGTCTGTGTTGACTTCTAATTTTATATAGATGAAGGGGTGCCTTAGGATAAAATAGTCTGACAGTTTTCACTGTCATGACTGAAAGCAAATACTGATAAAATAATTATGCTAGTGATTTTCTATATGACGTATAAATCAAAGAGTGTACTGTTTGGCATTACATCATGGGTTTGAGCTTAGTTGACTGATATTTCAGTCACAGCTTATTTCCTAGGCAACAATTCACCCACGACCATGTTGGGTGTCTTGACTATTGATCAGCTGGCTACGTTTATCCAAAGTACGAATGAGCAAAAGTACTAGATTAGCAAAGAGTCATGATAATAATACCTGTATTTTATTTTTAAGCAAATTTATATGAAAGTATTATATTCAACATATACTAAAAATCCATTTCAGTTGCATAAACTATGTTAACTAAATAGACTACACTAATAATACATAAAATAGGTTTGCGGAGAATGGAGAAAATGGGAAATCATAGTGTAAGGGTGGCCTTCATAGCAAATCAAATATCTCTCAGATTTGAATCATTTGGTTCCAAAAGATCCTTGAACAATAGCACTAAGTTCTAAAATAGTGTTCAATCTAAGTACCAAAGTCATAGTCACATTGGATTTTGAAGCACATTCACTTTCCCAACAGTCCATTCATAACCTCAGGCCGGAGGCTGTGGGACACAGGGGTAGCATCTGGAGGGGCTGGTGCACTTCTCTCTAGAACCCAAAGGCTGTACGTATTTTGTGGAGAGAAAAGGAGATAATCTCAAGTAATTGGGGTCTAGAAAGAAGGTGCTTTTACAGCAAAAAGGTCTAGGTTTCTAAGGTTTCCTTTAGTTAGGAGTGTAAGCTGACCAGGAGGAAAGGTTGGGAGTGTCTGGGTCCACCTTTGCAAAAGTGGTGACACCAGCTGGAAGTCTTTCGTGTGTTGATTCATGACGGATATTCCTGATAAAGATAGGACGTCTTTTTTGCATCAGCACCAGCCAAACCAGCCCCCCCTACAGAAGGTGAGAGATGTTGGGCCCGTCTTTGTTAATGAGACCTCAGGGGCCAAAATCAGAGGCAGATATAGCAACAGATACTGAAAATGGACCTTGGATCCAGGTGGTGGTCCACACACAGCCCTCTGTTGACTTCCAGAAAAATCTGTTTGATTAATGCTGAAGTGGAGCTGTCCCCATCGTGACCGCCATCGAGGAGGGTTGGGTGGTCGGTCTTCAGTGGGTGTGAGACTCGGTAGACATTCTGGCAACTTTCCATCAAAGAAATTATCTTTGCATGAAGACCAGAGGGTTTGTTTTTCCTGTCATTTCATAGGTTACCCAGGTGGCGGCCCACTGGCAGCTAATTCAGCTGTAGGCACGTCTCTTCCAGAGGAGGATATAGTGAAGGGCACAGTGAGCGCAGAACTCAGAGGGATGTCCCATGGGAGCCGCGCAGCTTCCAGCACCTCTTATGATAGGAGTTACTTAGTGATCTTCCTGGGTTTGGTTTTCTTTCTGAGATCTCTGAAGTACACCAATCTCCAGGTTTGTTATTTGCAATTCCTGTCTCAGGAAAGAAATCCTAATGCATCAAAAAGAAAAGACCTGGTATCATAGGCTTCCTTTCCCCTCACATGGTGATCCAGCAGATTGCTGCATAATCTATTTCCACCATATTCACCCTCTCTTTCTTGAGTTCTCTGTAAACCTCCCCTTCTGCAGCTGATGGCCTCTCTTCTTTCTCTCTGGCTTATGAGCTTTCTGAGTCAGACCCTTGACGGATTCTTAGTTTTCTGCTGATAGAGACCATTAAGGATCGCTACTGCCAGCTGCAAGATTTTGCATTTAGTTTTCAACTAGAGCTTTGGCTACAAGCAGTAAAAGAAAAGAGAATAATTTTCCAACTGTTGTGTCCCAGCTGATATCTCGCTGACTATTTGGCCTGGAATGTAGATGGTCTCTGTTTGCCTCAACTCTTGGTATTGTGGATTTTGGTACTGTCTGATATCCCTGTCTCTGTACCTTCTTACTGCGGAAATCTGCCAATTAATTCTTATTTTGAACATGGCCCTGTTTATCTCCTTCCCTCTGCCTTTTCTCCTCTGATGCGAAGATGCAGAGCACATTTATTCAGAACTTCAACTTCGCTTTTTCCTGAGCCCCAGCTTCTTTCTGAGATGGGAGGTCTTCTGGGATCTGCCTGCTGACCTCAGTAGGAGGGCTGGGGGGGGGGGGCGGAGCCAGCCAGGGGTGTGGGGAGACTGCAGCCTTCACACTGCTCTGACTCCCCCAAGGGCTATGCCTTCTGCCCCTCCAGCTCGTGTCTTCCTTCCAGTTTCCATCTCATTTCTCACTCATCTCCCTCTTTTCCTACAACTTAAATTCACAAAAGGCTTTGGTTTTTATTTTATTTATTTTTAGCTTTTTTAAGTCATAGGTTCCACACTTAATGTGGAGCTCAAACTCCCAACCCTGAGATTGAGTCATGTGCTCTACTGACTGAGCCAGTCAGCCACCCCCAAAGACCTTGGTTTTTAGATTTCTTTTTTTAAAATATTATTTTACTTTATTTTATTATCTAAAAAATTTTTAATTCTTATTTAATTTTAAGAGAGAAGGGTGAGGGGGAAAGAGAGAAGGGACAGAGCACCCAATATGGGCTCTGTTCTGAGAGCAGAGAGCCAGACATGGGGCCCAAACTCATGAACTGTGAGATCAGGACCTGAGCCGGTCTGATGCTTAACCGACTGAGCCACCCAGGTGTCGCAGTTATTTGTTTATTTTAATGTTTATTTTATTTTTGAGAGAGAGAGAAGAACGAATGGGCGAGGGGCAGAAAGGAGGATAGACCATCCGAAGTGGGCTCTGCACTGAGAGCAGAGAGCCCAACTCGGGGCTCGCACTCACCAACCAGGAAATTATCATTGAGCTGAAATCAAGAGTTGGTTACTCAACAGACCGAGCCACGCAGGCGCCCTTGGTTTTTAGATTTCTAGCAGAGCTGCCCACAACCTTCACACCCTCTGGGCTTGCTCTGGGTCTCACACTGCCTTCCCTGGCCTCCCCAGGTCTGGTTCCCAGCTGCTGAGATTCTGCCCAAGCCGGCAGCACTTCGAGTCACACAGATCCCCACTGTCAGGTGACCAAGAATGATCCAGATGGGTTGGTGACCCACAGCCGGCTTCATTCTGGCTGCATGTCCCTCCAAGTCCAGTGCCATGGCGTGGGGCCAGGCTGCCACCGTGCCTTGCAAACGCTCATCTGAGGTAGAATGGGTACGTCACGGCTGACTCTACCTCCTTAACTTGCTTTCACCTAGTTTTACTTTGCTGGTCCTGGGATGGTCTCCAGTCTCCCAAAGTCCTCAGTCACGTACTCCCACCCGGCTTCTCACGCGGTCCCCACCCTTTTCTTCTGGTGTAGGTTTCACCTCGGTGAACTCTTGGGGTCCTAATAAGCATCTCTGGAGTCCAGAGGAAGAACTGGGAGCACTTAACACCAAATGCATATGTGGGTGGGAGAGGAGAAAGAGAGAAGTTCTTCCCTTTTTGTGGTTTCTTTCTTTCTGTGGCTTCATGTGCCCTAGAGGAGATGGTTTCTTTCTCTTCCACTCCTTATCTTCCCCTTGCTCAAAAGCATATGCAGCTGGAGGGTGGAGGCCCCCTGGCAAGGGTAAGCCTAGAGATGCCTCTCACCCCTGCGGAGGGAGCTTGGTTGGCATGTCATTCTCTTTTCCTCTCTCTTCTGACTTGTGAAATGCAAGTTGCTGTGAAATGAAGAAGCGTTAGTGCACACACACCCCCAGCAAAGCTCCGTATCAGCTGCTTCTTGAGGAAGCTCTGTGTTCTGAACATCTTTAACCCTCTCGGTATATGGCCGATCTGGAACAGTGTTCTATAGTGACTTTCTCATACAAGGATGCCTTGTGCCAACCAACCTGTTTAACCCGGGACATCATTTACACAAGAAAAACAATCAGGGTGTGTGTGTGTGTGTGTGTGTGTGTGTGTGTGTGTGTGTGTGTTTCTTCCCAGATATAGAACTCACTTTGTCCTAAAATCTGAGTCCCCATTTAGAATTTTTAGAAGACTGCTTGGACTTTGCTCTCCACCCATGTTTTTGGGAGCCTCCTCTTTCGGGACCCTGGAGCAGTAAGCACTTCTGTACTTGTATCCAAGAGATCGAAATAAAAGTGTGCACCTTCAAGTCCAGGGATAAGTGTGCTCGTCACAAGTGTCCCCGGCCAACAAGATCAGTATTTGCCGACTGAATAAATAATGAACATATATTGAATAAAAAATCATTTAGAGTTTTATTGAGTATTTAAGTAAAGTCTTAGAAAAGAGATCTCCAAGATTTCAAGTAGAGCATGAGAGCCCAAGCTCACTCAACTAACTATTCCAGAGGATAACTGAATGCCCCTAAGTATACGCTACCATGTCCTCCATCCATCTGGGACTGGAGACCGGGGCTCACCCGAGCACTGAGCATGCCCGGTGTTGGCGAGTGCTTGTTCATTGGTTGATAGTCTCATGGCGGAAGGGTGTGGGCATGGGTCTGGACCAAATCATCTTTCCTCTGCCCTGAGCAATATTCTGTGCGTATGCCTACAATTAATATTTATAAAGTAAGATTTCATATGGATATGTAAACCTCTCAGTATAATCCGATTTAATATGTATCTTGATTTTAAAAGATTATCTCAATTTCTCGATATTTCTTACTGCATGGTTTACACCTTGGCTATTTTGCAAAATTTCAGTACCTTCACATAAGAGCAAATGTAGTGAGTTAGTACATTTTCCAGTTGTTGGTGTTGAAAGTAGTGGCTCCAAGAAAGTTTCAGGAAAATGAGTGAGAACACTGGATTCTGGAAAGGGCATTTACGTGCATGAAAGAGACTGAGCTGGAACATGGCTTTGTGCCTCACCAGCCGTATGACTTTGGACAAGTCATTTAAGCCAACGTTCCCTTCTCAGGACTGTCTTGCAGACAGAAGGAGATAAAACTTTGGGGTCTAGAAGATTCAGCACACTCACATGGAAATAAGCTTAAAGAAGGAGTGGTATAAAGGGCACTAGTTGACGGAGGTCAACTTCCCCATTTCTAGTCACCTAGACCTCCAGGAGCCTAGGTGCTGTGATCAGATAGAGTCTGGGTGGACTGTTGATGGATATAGGCCAATACTTCGAGGCACTTTGGACTGGGAAAAGGATGTGTGGTCCCATGCTCTGGACAGAGACCCTTGAGTGCATTACCTGTGCCCCCTGGCTGAACAAACCCTGAAGTGGGACAGCCTTGAGGAGCATGAGCTATTCAGCAAACCAAAACACTTTGTCTCACCAAGTGGGGTTTATAGTCTTAGTGTAGGCTGGTAGGATAGTGGAGCCAAAGGGCTCCGGGCAAAGGAAGCGGAGTTCAGGAATTATGGGACAGAGGAGGCAGGAAAGAAACTCCTAAAGGAATAAGATGGATGGACAGAGAGAGACTTTGGAAAGAGAATACGGTAGACTTGATGGCAAAATCGAAGTATTACCATTGCATTGTGAGGTAGTCAGCTTCAGTACTTCTTGAAATCTTCAATTATTTTTTGAGTAGGATTTTTTTCAGGAGGGATTCATTAACATGTTGAGCCTACATTTTTTAAAATGTTTATTATTTTTGAGAGACATAGAGAGAGAGAGAAAGCACAAGTTGGGGAGGAGAGAGAGAGAGGGAGACACAGAATCTGAAGCAGGCTCCAGGCTCTGAGCTAGCTGTCAGCACAGAGCCCGACACAGGGCTCGAACCCATGAACCGTGGGATCATGGCCTGAGCCGAAGTCGGACACTTAACCAACTGAGCTATCCAGGCGCCCTGGTTGAGCATGAATTTAAGGAGGGCTTGGATTAGACTCCACCCTAAACTGCTAGGTCACATTTGGTTTTTCGACATCAGTGTACTACCTACTCAAAGATGCTGTTCCTCACTCCATCTGGTTGTTACAGTGGCATTAGGTATGGGTGGTGGAATCTTCAGCTTAATGGCAGGGTTGTGGGACATCAGCTGTTACACCCAAGAACTTTCTAGCAGAGGAAAAATGGAGAGAAACAGGAAGAGAAAAGAAAGGCATACTAAATAGCTAGCACCCATTACAGACAGAATTATACCAGACACATTAGGAAAGCCATTTAAAAAATTCAGGCCATGTGGGTCCAGACATGATGTGACTGGGGGGCGGGTAGAAGTGACTTGGGGCCTAGGAGATCCAAGTTCTGTCTCCATATCTGTCACTACCCAGCTATGTTGCTCGAAGCACCTCAGTCTGTGGTCTTTGATTAACTCATCTGTACAAAGAGGGTTGAGTTCAAGTTCCTTTAAGTAATTTCCCAGTTCTGAAATTCTGTGATTTAAATGAACTATATTGGAGTACCTAGGTGGCTCAGTCGGTTAAGCATCTAACTCTTGACTACCGCCCAGGTCATAATCTCACAGTGCATGAGCTCGAGCCCCATGTTGGGCTCTGCGCTGACAGTGCAGAGTCTGCTTGGGATTCTCTCTCCGCCTCTCTCTAACCTTCCCCCACTCTGTCTCTCAAAATAAATGAACATTTAAAAACATAAATGGACTATGTGGCCTTTAGTTTGAAGAAAGAGAGCGTAGATGGACAACACGAGGACACGCAGAGTCACGGGGCGTGCGGCGGGCGTGGGCACGCGTCGAGGTGCTATCAGAGTTCACCCACTGCTGGTCAGTGCTCTCACCTGGTCACTTTTCTGGCTGCCTCCGTGTCCTATTTCTCACAGCATTTGAGTTATATCTATCCTCTCCACACACCTTCCTACCACTCCGGCACCTCCAGTCAGTTAACAAACGACCTCTTAAGGCCTTCAATTAAGCGTCCGATTTCAGCTCGGGTCATGATCTCGTGTTCGTGAGTTCAAGCCCCACATCGGGCTCTGTGCTGACAGCTCAGAGCCTGGAGCCTGCTTCGGATTCTGTGTCTCCCTCTCTCTCTGCCCCGCCCCCGCTTGTGCTCTGTTTCTCTCTCTCTCTCTCTCTCAAATATAAATAAACATTAAAAAAAATTTTTTTTAAGTAGAAAAATGAGCTCTGACTAGAACCTCTTAAATTGTGTGTCTCTCTCTCTTCGTCAGAAAGCTTCCTCTCAGAACTCTCAGATGGAAGGGACCAGAAGAAAGAGGGCATAGCTTCAAAGTATGGAAAGAGAGCTCTTTCTCTCTGTTTCTTCTCTCTTTCTTTGACCCAATCATGTGACCGGAGGGCGTGGGGTTCTAAGATTTGCCCAGCTTCAGGCCCCTACCCTACCTGATCCAGGAGCGGTGCCTGTTTCTGAAGAAGGTGGGGGAGGCCAAGGGAGGCGGTGCGGACACAACCTCTGTGAGGCTAACAGGAGATCTGGCGTGACGCGGTTCTTTCTCCCCAGCAGCCCGGTGAGGACGTCATCCTGCCGTCCTCTGGCTCCAGGCGGACACATGTTGTCAGCCTCCCTGTCTGTCCACTGTGAGTAAATCGTATCTGCCCTTTGATTAAGATGTTTCTCTTTGTCTTTCATTTCCTGCAGTTTCACTATGATGTCATTAACTATGGATTTATTTTGCTTTATTTTCTCAGGACTCAAGTTTCTTCAATTTGAGGATATATATCTTCTTTTAGTGATACAGAGAGAGAGAGAGAGAGAGAGAGAGAGAGAGAGAGGGAAAGACATTAACAAAAATGTCTACTAATAGGAGAATGAGTAAATCAACAACGGTTTGTTCGTAAATAAAATATTGAACAGCAGGTAAAACAAATGAATCATATATACCTACACCAGGCAAACAAATTTGGAAGACAAATGAGGAATAGAAAAAGCAAATTGTAGCTGTAAGTGCAATCTGATGCCCTCTGCCTACATTTTAACCACCCACGATTCCTATACTTCCGCGAGAAGCAGAAAACGTGAGCTCTCCAACGCTCTCTATGACGGAATAGAATTCTTAAAAGATGACAACAGGATGAAAGCCTATCCAAGAAATATCTATCCCCCTGGAAGTCAAAAGGAAGATTTGAAATGATTTCTGGTTTGAAGAAACCACAGAAATTAAATAATCACATTAAAAGCTGTATAGAAACGGCATAACAGTACTAGCTAGACACAACCGTGTGTGGAGGGATCAGTGGGGGACTAGTGATCAGCCTGGGGGCCCCAACGCCAGGGGTCTCAGAAAACAGAACCTTTTCTCTGAGTCCATTTTGGACCTGGGTGGTGCTGTGGCTTCAGCAGGTGCTGGCGAGGGGACGAAGGGACAGAGTCAGAGTCCACCTCCCCTCCCCACCTTCCCGGAGTAATAGGTAGGAAAGCACAGTAGAAGAAAATGGAATGTTGTAGAACGTGGAGGGATGTAAAATGGGCAGCATTAGGAGAGGGAAGCTCAGTGCACAGGAGAGTGAGGGCATCCGGAGAGTCTTGTGCTGGGGGCTGGGTGGCCAAGCGCAGGCAGGTGCCTGCAGCTCCACCAAGGCCGTGGCTCTGTGTCCTTGAGCGAGCACAGCCCGACCCAGCCACGTCTCAAAAGGCAAGCGGGAATATGGGGCAAGGCCAGAGGAGGTCTGCTCCGGGTGTGGGCTGGGGGCGAGGGAAGCCAGAGCGCAGGGAGGAAGAAGGCTAGACCCTGATGAGATGCAGCTCAGAAGCCCACACCTCCGCAAAGAGGGATCAGGCCACGTACTGTCCCACGGCAGCTGGAAGGTGAGGCCACAGCGCCCTGGCGTCCTCGCTGGAGGAGGCCACTCCTCTGGGCAAATGGCAATAATAAGGCAGGGGAATTGAACTACCCAGAGTCTTCAGGTACAAATGTTTCTCCTGCCTAAACTCAGGTGCTAACCGAACAACAAAATGAGAACCTCTACTAAGAACACTTTTCAACGAGCTATGCAAGGCCATTGCACCCCTGGAGTGACACCAAGGGGAGCCATGACAGACCAGTAGGAAGAACCCGTGAGTGGGCCAGTCCCACTCGGATCCAGTAAGGAAACTTAATATTCCCTCGGCCCATTTTAGATTTTGGCAAAGCCAGACCTCCCGCTAAGAGCCGGTTTGGCTCTTTCTTCCATATGATCCAGAAGATACAGTTATTACAGAATACGAAATTGGGGTGCCTGGGTGGCTCAGGCGGTTAAGCGTCTGACTTCGGCTCAGGTCATGATCTCACGGTTTGTGAGTTCGAGCCCCGTGTCGGGCTCTGTGCTGTCAGTGTGGAGCCTGCTTCAGGCCGTCTGTCCCCCTCTCTTCCTGCCCCTCCCCTCCTGGTTCCCTCACTTTCTCTCAAAATAAGTAAATGAAACAAATAAACTTAAAAAATGCAAAATTTGGAAGCTAAGGGCATGGTGTGTATTAATTCATGTAAACTTTGGATATTAGCACAGAAATGTTAATAACTAGAAATTACCAAACGCTCTGTGTTTGTCTGTTGTGGAAATAAACCCCCTGGGGATGATCAAAAATATCTGGAAATTACTTGAAACCGGTGGGTAACTAAATGGGTATCACAACTAAAATGTGCTATAATCTGATTGTATTTTTTTTGTTTTCTGGGGGTTGGTTCCGGCAAACACTCCGCAGTGAATATTGGAAAAATGACATAAAGCCCCAAAAGCCATTCTGTGTAAACTTCTTGAGTGGGGGATTTTGGACCCTAACATTTGGTATATTAACGCTGATAATTCTGTATATTTATTGATTTTATGTTCTGACATTTTGACTGGTTTGGGGAAAACTGAACTGTCCCAAAGTTGAACCCAGAGTTATGCTGGTAAATGTTTAACAGCCGGTCCTTTGCGGGGAAAGGCCTGATTTAAAGCGTTTGCCAATTTCCACGGGGGAAGTACTTCCGCCCAGCCGACTACAGCCATGAGCGTGACGTCGCTGAGTGCGGGATCAGGAGAGAGCGTCCCGCCGACCCCGGAAGTCGGCGGAGGCCACTGTGTGTACCCGTGGGCGTGTGTGAAACTGCAGTTTTTTGTTTTTTTTTTTACTAAAACTTCTGCCCCATAAATCTACAAAGGCGCTCGTGAAAAAAATATAGAAAGGGAAAATAAAATAAATTCATATTGGGAGCTCAAATGGTGATAGTTGACAGTGAATTTCTTTTTAACTTGGAGAGTGGTATTTGTGTATATTCCTCATTTTATTATTATCTTTTATCATGCGAACAAGGATTCTATGTATCACCCTGAGTGTTCTGAACTCTCAGTTTCATCAGCGTTCTCCTAGACAAAGGCTAGGGCTTCTTCCCTTCCAGAGGTGTGTGTGAAGTCAATACTGGCCAAAGAGTCAATGGCGTCTGTTCACTGTGAAGCCGTCCCCGCGTGGTTGAGCTGAGGGTCAAGACAGGAGAAATGATATGGAGCCTTCTGAATGGTTTGGTGTGATAGTACAGTGGGTTTTTAAAAAATTAATATTAATGAGGGGCACCTGGATGGCTCAGTATGTTAAGCGTCTGATTCAGCTCAGGTCATGATCTCGCGGTTCATGAGTTCAGGCCCCGCATTGGGCTCTGTGCTGACAGCTCAGAGCCTGGAGCCTCCTTCGGATTCTGTGTCTCCCTCTCTCTCTGCTCCTCCCCCACTGACTCACACAAGAACACACACTCTCTCTCTCAAAAATAAGTAAACATTAAAATTTAAAAAAATATATTAAATTAATAGTAAAGCAAACGAGGAAAATTAGTTGTTGAACAATGAAAATGGATTACAAAAGCTCTTCAATAAGAGTAAGGCAAGAAGAACTCCTTAGTATAGAGTTGAACTGGAAATCTCGCTAAGAATTAAGAGCATTTTTTACAGGAGGCTTTATCTCCTCCGCCCCTCCAGGGACGCATGCTGTTGCACACTTTTCCTTTCATCCTGGCACATCCGAGCCAGAATGTAGAACTGGTGTCTGTGGCTTCTAAAGCGATTCTCCAGTGCAAAAAACAAAAGCCCTTGGAGGATAGTTGTTTTCGTATTTCTGGGCAGGGGAAAAACTTCAGGATTAGTTTGTGGATCCTAGATGTTGAAAGAAAACGAGGTTGCCTCAGGGTATCGGAGAGCCCGAATGTCCATAATGAGGTTAAAAAAAAAAGATAAAACAGAATTGTCTGAAAAACACGCCTGGTCTCTGAAATTGTTTACTTAAAAAGCTGTGTATTGATGACTGCAACTTGTGTGAGCGTGCACTTAAAACCGATAGTTTGAAAATGCCAGGTGGGGGTTTTCTCTACGAAGAGGTGGACCGGAAGCAGGACGCAGTCAGAAGGCGTATTGCAGGACGTTGTCGGTATTCCACAGATCCCTGGGAATCGTGGTTTGTCTGATTAGCAAAGGATGCCAGAAGATTGGAGAGAACCAGGATTTCTGGCTCTTCCAGGGATGACTATTAAGAGTCCTTTGCCTTCTTTTTCCAGTAGTGAGTCACGCTCTTCCCTAAGCATCGGGAGCAATGGCTGCACAGGGGATGGAGTCCTCTGCTGAGAGCCACACTAAGTTGTATCGGCTAGCCCCCCGTGCCACTGCTGCAAATTATGTCATGAGGCCCAGGCCATTTATCCAACAATGACCCTGTGCATAGGCAGGGGCTCTCCGTGCTATTTCTGTATCGTTTTTATTACCGTGTAGCGATGTGCCTCAGACGGTAAATCAGAGCCAGCTTCTCTACCTGCAGTGGGCCTGTCCAAGCCTCACCCCAAGGGGAGAAAATCCTGCAGATATCACAAAATGTGAAATGGACACCGATGGACAAAAAATGTTGAGTGGGCAATATCAAATTTAAAAAAAAGCATTTGGTAAGAATGTATCAAAGTATTTAAAAAGGAAAATGATAAAGGGAAAATATGCCATAAAAATGTAAATTTTAACTGAGCCTTTCTTTCTAAGGAGATTTTAAAATTAAGGAAAGAAACGAAATATATGAAGGGGCAGAAAGTAGAATGATAAAGAGTAAATTTGGTCGTAAATATATGAGGGAAAACTTGCTTGCATTGAAAACAACCAAAAGCACCAAAATCAAGTGGAAACGGGTCAACACAATGCCAGTTGGTGTCTGTAGGAATTAAAGGTCTGATAAAACAAGAGAGGAAAAGGCCGATTTAACACCAGCTGACTCCTCCGATAACATCCCGTTCTTTGCAAAGTCTGTATCTTAGTCTTGTGCTGTGGTTTATGCAAAATTGGAATGGGACCATCTAACAACAGACTTATCCTCAACAAAGGAGGCCCAGTTGCCCAACGTAAGCAAGGAGGCCGTCACACCAGTTGCCCCGCAGGAGCTGGTAGAGGAGGTGACCCTCGGGCAAGAAGTCAGCAGCGCTGTGGGACAGTCTGAGGGGTGTGGGGTGGAGGCACTCATCAGAAACACAGTGGGATTATGGGAGAACACGGTGAAGAGGGTGTTGGCTTCGGTAGAACACACAAGTCCAAGGGCAGGGGCTGTGAGCCCATGGTCAGGGTCAATTCCCTGGGATTGGCAGGTTCTCCCTGCGGAGACTTCTCTGCTCTGGAGGTCACGGTGAGGATTACAGTCAGCTGGGACTCGCAGTAACGGGGAAAGCCTGCTGCTCTAACCAAACTGTCCTTGCTCCTGCCGTCTCCGAGGGACCAGTGGGGCCCCTGGCGAGAGGACGAAAAGGGAGGCTGTTAACATATGAACACCCTCCTTTACTGGCTCTTTAAATAACTGGATAGCACTTGTGGCAATCTGAGGAATATTGCTCTGGCCAGCACTGAACAGCTACTGCAGGGATGCATGTGAAAAAAAATTCCAGAAGGCTCTTTCTCTAGGCTTTTCCATGAGCAGGAGATCCAGGGACTTTGCAGAGGGTGAACAGAAACCTGAAGAGAAGAAAAGGCCGACTTTAATGGGGATTGTTGAGGGAGGTGGGCTGCCGGCCCCGCCGGGCACACTCAGAAAAACTTAGGGCGATTTTCAAGAGTTCAAACTCTTTGCTTCACCAGTTGGGGACTTGAAGTTGTTTTTGGAGCGGAAATATAAATGTTGTCTCCTTTCTGCAGTTATAGGCTGGTGAGTCCACAGTCCAAATAGTGTTCTTTTTTCTTTGTAAAAATTTTATGTTTATTTATTTATTTATTTTTTTAGGTAGTTTATTGTCAAATTGGTTTCCATACAACACCCAGTGCTCTTCCCCACAAGTGCCCTCCTCCACCACCACCACCTCTTTTCCCACCCCCCCCTTCAACCCTCAGTTCGTTTTCAGTATTCAGTAGTCTCTTGTTTATTTATTTTTGAAAGAGAGAGACACAGAACACAAGCCAGGGAGGAGCAGAGAGAGAGGGAGACACAGAATCTGCAACAGGCTCCAGGCTCTGAGCTGTCAGCACAGAGCCTGACATAGGGCTCGAACCCACAAACCATGAGATCATGACCTGAGCCAAAGTCGGACGCTTAACCGACCAAGCCACCCAGGCGCCCCTTTAGTCCAAATAATGTTCTACTTACAAGTGCCCTCACTCTTAGCCTCACTCACCTACTTCCCTTGCTTTGCTTCCTTATACTCCATGGGTTTTTATGATGTAGTTTTTGATGATGCCCATGGCTTCCTGGTTCTTGCCACCACCATCTGACCTGTATGTAGCCCGTCTGTGGCTTTCGCTCTAGGTCCTGGGCCGTGGCTTCTAGCTGACACTGAGAATCTGGGCCATCTGCTTGGCTTTGCTCCTCTGACTGCACTCTAATACCCACGGCCGTTATGCCTCCATCCCAAGACGCAAGCGGACCAGATTGCTCATCGCGGGTCAATCTCTCTCTGTTCTCTTAAATTCCAGAAGGAATTCTGCCTGAATTAATTCTTTGCCAACATTCGTGTCACAGAGAATGGATCCTACAGCTTCTTATAAGAGCAGGTGGAGTGTTGGAATCAGAAATGTTCCCGTGCGTGGGCACCATCTGAGTCCGTAAGGCCGCTGAGGCTCTAAAACAATTCCTGAGAACCACAGCCCTGTAGAATGGGTCTACCAGTCAGAGTCTTCGGTCCAACGAGCCCAATTTAACAGGCAAAACCAAAAGAAAACAAAAAGCCGCGCTCCAGAGAGGGTAAATGAATTGCCACGAGTCTCTCAGGAAAGTTCTGGGGGAAGCCACACTTCCTGGCCCAGTGTTGGAGGCACTTCCTATCACTAAGAATGCTCTAGTAAGTTACATCATTCTGGAAGCTGTGAGGACAACCTCGAGTAGGGAGGGAGGCAGGGAAACATCTAGGAGACTGTTGGGAAGGTCCGGAAAAGAGAGGATGGGGGAACGGAGTCCAATGTTGAGAGAGACAGTCCCTTATCCATTGACTCGAAGTTCCTCACCTGCAAATGACACAAAGGTCCACCCACCCCATGGGTGTCATTCCCAGGGATCAGCCATCCCAAGCCGAGGTCATAGTGTGTATATGGAGGCGTGAAGGTCTCCAGGTGGTTCGGGTCGGGTAGTGAGTGGGAGCCCAGGGACTCAGACCTTGGGAAGATTCCAGAAGAGGATCGAGCACAGAGTGGGACCCCTGAGAGCTCCGTACTAGAGAGAATGCAAACACAGCCACGAGAGCTTCTGTCTGTGAACGGGGAGCCGGAACGCAGGGGCCATGATGGAGGCCGTGGGGAGACGCCCGGAGGGGCGCGGGGTCCCAGAGCAGGGCCAACGGCAGCCCTGAGAACAGGGGTGCTGCTGGGGAAACAGAAGGTCTGAGGCTGCCCCACCAGATGGAGCACCCCCTTTCCACAGAGTCTTAAATGTACGTATACATCAGAGCCAACTCCACACACGCTGGACGTAGTCAAGTGTTTCCTCACAACTAGCATTGCTTCCAAGTGTGGTTTTTAGGATAAATGGAATCGTTCCCGTGGCGGCCCAGCCACTTGCCCATCAGCACGGACCGTATCACCACCACCGCTCCCCTTTCGCTGACATGTGTTGAAGATGTACTGAGCTATGACCTGGTAGGTATTTTGTAAGCTAATATGCTACCTTCCTGAGTCATAATTCGGCTCTTTAAACGCTATCCTATTTTAGAGGAGAAGAAGATAAGGTTCAGAGACCCACTCAGAAGCCACACAGCGGGTATGTAGAGGATCTGAGATTCTGACTCACAGGCAAGCTCTGCCCCCAGCCCTCTTTTCCTGGCGAATTTCAAGGCCCTGATGCTGCCTGGGCCCCCCTCCGAGGCTGCCGGGCCTGGGGGCTCCTTCTCTCTGCTCCCACTGTGGCTGTCCCCCACCCCGTGCAAGAGGCTGCTGTCCCACATGCCGCTTCGCACTTTGGATTCAGGTGGGGGCAGCACCAAAGATCGGAGGCCCCAACGACAGATGGGGATTCGCACTGACCTAAACCCTGGCTCTCCCTCTTCCTGGCCTTGCTCCTGATTTGTGCCAGACCCCACTTCCCCAAGTTTGCTCATCATCTGACTCATTCATCTTATTTAAAAAATAAAAAAAAGCCGCCATTCATCGATTGCTTACTATGTGCCAGACACTGAACTTCAGATGTATTTAATGTTCACACACCCCTTTGAGACACACAGCTTTGTTGCCCAGGTTCTACAGAAGAAGAAATACATCAGCCCAGCGACATTCCTAGGTCACTCAGGTTCCATGGTAGGAAGGCGTGGAGCTTGGAGGCGACCCTGGCACCCCGGAGCCCAGCTTCCTTGACCCCCACACCGACCCGCCGTCCCCCGAGGTTCCTGATTTTGCCAACCTGCCTGACGCCAGACAGTGACCGCCGCTCTTGCAGCTCAACGACTCAGGGACAGTGTGGGCTCCTCCGGCCACAGTCCTGTGTTATCCGAACTGCTGCTGTCCTTCAGCTGGACACCTCCCGCCCCAGAAGCTTTCTGAGGCTCCCGGCACCGCTGTCCAATGGGCTTACCCCTCTGGAGAGTCAGCTGCTCCCTGGTGCCAGCCCAGACCTAGTCCAGGGTTGAAAACCAAGACATGCTCTGAAGCCAGGCATGCCCCGAACTGTGTTTGCTGGGTGGACATCTGTCTAGACTATTTCCTACTTATTAAAAGTCATGCCGAAATCCAAATAGAAAATGTGGGTTTATTGTGCTTTGTGTCAATCGCCCGTATTGTCTGTACTATGCTAGACTGAAGTAACAAACACACCAACGATCAATTAGTGGATCAAAGACGGTCAGAGTCTGTGCCCGGCTCAGGGGACGGTGCTGGGCAGGTGCGTGGACTGGCTGGACGCCTCTCCTGCAAGCAGTCACCTGAGGTCCTAGCATAACGGAATCTCTGCCATCCTCCACACAGGGACTCTCATATCCCTATTGTTGTGTCCTTCTCTGTCAAGAAGGAGGAAGGAGGCAGGAGGAACCACAAGGAAGAGGTTCATGGCGCAGTCTGGAAGTAGCATGCCTCACGTGTGTTCACCTCCTACTGGCTGATGTTCAAACAGAAGTGTCCAGCTGCGGAGGAGGCCGGGACTGCCGAGGAGCTGTGTGCCCAAGAAGAAAACCCGATTCTGATGAACAATGAACTGCTCTCGCCACGTTCCACTGCTGAGGAGTCACAGTTGGTGACATCCAGGCTTTCCCTTTCTTCTTCAGTTTGCTTCTCTGAGCTTTCCAGGACTCGACTTTTATATATCTATAGTTTTCTACTTTATCGAGTGTGTTTGCTCTTTAAGTCTGCGGAGGGTGGCAGGAAAGAAATTAAGTACATGAGTGATAGTACAAAGAATGTACAATAAAGTATAAGATGATGCCTGATTCTTCATCCACAGGTGGAAGGGAAGATGGGGAGATAGAGGGCTGTCGGGTTCTTTTTTTAATGCTTATTTTTGAGAGATACAGACAGAGTGTGAGTGGGGAAAGGGCAGAGAGAGAGAGAGAGAGAGAGAGATACAGATACAGAATCTGTGTACAGAAGCAGGTGCCAAGCTCTGAGCTGTTAGCAGAGCCCGATGTGAGGCTCGAACTTGGGAATGGTGAGATCATGACCTAGGCTGAAGATGGATGCTTAACTGACTGAGCCACCCAGGTGCCCCGTGTTGGGTTCTGAAGAAAGGGCTACATTTGGGGAACATGTGCTGGATTGTACCGGAGTTAGGTTGCACCCTGGACCTTGTTGACTTCTATATCGAAATTTCTATAATTGTAATCTATAATTGTAATTGTAATCTGGGTCACCTGATACCCTTCATGAGACTAGGCACATGACAGATGTAGATGACTGAGGAAGGTAGACATCCATGGATGTCTCACCCGGAATTGTAGTTATGGATATTTTTCACGAAGACAGAGCAGATAAAAACCACTATGTTTATAAACATTTCAAATAATAGAAGGCACAAGGTCTTTCTCATTTACCTTGAAATGTTATTCTTCACTAATTAAATATGTCATTCTACCTTCAGACTTCAATAAAGAATTCTTGACTTGGGGGCACCTGGGTGCCTCAGTCGGTTGAACACCCAACTTTGGCTCAGGTCATGATCTTGCTGTTTGTGAGTTCGTGGCTCTGCACTATTAGTGATTCTCTCTCCCCTGCTCCTCTTGCCTGTGCACTCTCTCTCTCTCTCTCAAGGATAAATAAACTTGTTTTAAAAATGTTTTTTTAATTTATTTTTGAGAGACAGAGAGAGACAGCACAAGCAGGGGAGGGGCAGAGAAAGAGGGAGACACAGAATCAGAAGCCGCTCCAGGCTCTGAGCTAGCTGTCAGCACAGAGCCCGACGTGGGGCTCGAACCCACAAACTGTGAGATCATGACCTGAGCTGAAGCCGGATGCTTAACCGACTGAGCCACCCAGGCGCCCAAGGATAAATAAACTTTAAAAATTAAAAAAAGGAAAATGAGATTTCCTGACTTGAATTTCGTAAATAAGACTTGCCAAATTAATTAAATGGAAATTCATATATTGGACTAATATATCACATTGAAAAAAGATTTAAAGCTTTGTTTGTTGTTATTGAATAATCTCCAAGACACCTGAATGAAGCAAGCGAGGTCCGGGGATGCTGACGAGCAAGTCCTGGCGGACAGTCATCGCAAGGCCTGCCGATCTCAGATGAAGGGTGATGGGAAGCCTGGCAAATGGGGGTCATTTTCGCCCCGTTCCCCAAGAGAGAGCCCAATCTTTTGTTTGTTTTGTTTGAGAGAAAGCCCGCTCTTATATGAGAGCCACATAACTGGGTTTCTCAGGAACTTCTGGGAAAGAAAAAAGTCAAAATAAATCTCTTTAAGGAAAAACATACCTGAATTCAACTACGAACTTGTCCGTGGGAGACAGTAATCTCTTGTGTATTACAAGCGAGCGACCGATGAGGGGACATAGCAAATACCATCTAAGCAAATAAAAAAGACAAGTAAGATCTAAATTTCAAGAAATTAGGGCTGAGAAGGCATTTGAAATAAGCACAGAAGCTGCTTAAGAGAAGCGAGTAGGGGGCGCCTGGGCGGCTCCGTTGGTTGAGCGTCCGGCTTCAGCTCGGTCGTGATCGGTCATGATCTCACGGTTGGTGAGTTTGAGCCTTGCATCAGGCTGCTTGGGATTCTCTCTCTCCCTCTCTCACTCTCTCTCTTTGCCCCTCCCTCCCTCTCTCAAAATAAATAAACTTTTTTTAAAAAAAGAGAGAAGTGAGTTGAAAGGTGGCCCTTTGGTCGTGGATTTCAACGCCGTACTTCCTGTTGATAGGGTGCGCACTGAGGCGGAACACAGGCGTTTCTTGCACGTGTCAGGAGCTGAAGGATCTGGGAGTGAGGCTGGGGACTCAGTGGAGAGGAATCTCCGTTCAGGGCTTGGGGACCTACAGGGAGAGGAAAGGTAGTGAACATGCATGGTGGAAGCTCACACAAGCCGAGGGCTAAATGTTTTATTATTAGAAAATACGTGATCTTTGATTCTAACCAACATCAACAAAGAAAATGTATGATGGAAAGCAAGCAGAAACAAGTCTCAGAAAACACCAAACAAACAACAAAACCCACCCTGAAACCGAAACAGCAAAAACACACGCTTCTCAAAACACACAGGAAAATCCAACTAATCGATGGTGAGAATAATAACTAGTCGACCAAGAATCATGGAAAGATAAAAGAATTTTTAAAAAATCAACAAAATTTATAGATAAAGAATAGCAAAGAAACTTGCAAGGCAAAGATGAATATTTTAACCAAATATTTTGTCTTGAGTTAAAAGAAAAAAAACCTTAAAAATTTTTTAGTTTATTTATTTTTGAGAGAGAGAGAGAATGTGGGAGAGGCAGACACAGAATCTGAAGCAGGTTCCATGCTCTGAGCTGTCGGCACAGAACCTGATGCGGGACTCAAACTCACGAACTGTAAGATCATGACCTGAGCTTAAGTCCAACGCTTAACTGAGCCACCCAGGCACCCCAAGAAAAAAAAAACTCTTAAAAAATAAATTGGCCCTATGAAGGGAGATTACCAAGCAGAAATATCCAAAACCCAAGGGAAGAGATACAATGTGAGCTGTCCAACAGGAAAAGAAGAAAATAAAAAGTAACAACTCTGTACAAAGCAACCTTGGGAGCTGCTCAGGCAGAATCTGAAATTGGCCCCTGAATGCAGGGGGCAGGGAGAGAAAAGAAAGAAGAGAAAGAGAAGGGGAAAGAAGGAAGAGGAAAGAGAAAGAAAGGGAGAGAAAGAAAGGGAAAGAGAAGGGGAAAGAGAAAGAGAAAGAAAGGGAAAAGGCAGGCAGAGAAAAGAGAGAGGCAGGCCGGCCACTCCAGGCCGGCAGGGGTCGGATTTGATAAGGAAGGAAACTTACAAATGGGGTGTGTCTTGGTGGGGGCAAGAGGAATGGAGTTTTTGTAGCCCTTGCCAAACCTTAGAAGTGTATACCGAGAGAGGCCTGAGTTGGGTTTGGTCCCACAGAGCCTGCAGGCGTGGTGGAGAATTACGAATCCCACCTCACTATTCAAAGGCTCTGTCCTTGGAGCAGCCTCCGGGAGTGGGAGATTCGAGTGGAACTCACATGGGGGAGGGGGGGCTCTGATGGCCCAGGTCCTGCTCCCAGGTCAGCCGGCGGTGTATCCTCCCCATGACCTTCCCCAACACACCCCCGTTTTTCTTTTAATTAGTAAATTCCATCAGTGAATATTTAGAAGTTCCAGCCAGAGTCAAAGCCGCCTCAGGCATCCCCCAGAAGGGAGGGCAAGTTCAGACCACCGTAACCCACTCTTTCCCACAAACCTTCTGAGGAAGAAGAACAAACAAATAATAACAACTGCAAACTGCAAGACAATAGAGAACATACAACATTTAGTAATAGAACAGAGCAGAGGCCGAGTAGATTGCTTATATTACTAAATGTACATAGGTTCAAATCACCTGTCAAAAAATATTTTCAGATTTCAGACCACAAAGCAAAGTATGCAAGCAAAACATTTAAAATAGAGTGATTCACAAAAATTAAAAATAAAAGGAAGGGCCAAGGTGCACCTGAAATAC
This sequence comes from Mungos mungo, assembly GCA_004023785.1. Taxonomy (NCBI): domain Eukaryota; kingdom Metazoa; phylum Chordata; class Mammalia; order Carnivora; family Herpestidae; genus Mungos; species Mungos mungo. The sequence continues at coordinate 40,328 of PISW01007147.1, forward strand.
ACCCCTCCTCCACTGAGAAAAGACAAGGTTACAATCTCAGTATTGTTATGCCCAGATCACAATATCGTCCCCCCAAACCAGAGACCCCAGGGAGACCGAGTCATGTATGCAAAAGCAAAGGGCTTTATTACTATTATCGGCTCGGGCTCGGGCTCCCAGACTTCACCAGCATAGTGGATCCGTGATGAGAGCCCCGAACAAGGGCTGAGCAGGGTTTTTATGGGCTTTGGGAAGGGGGAGTTACAGGAAATTGTGACACAGGTACAGGGATCCAATCATTATCACATAACATCATTGGCAGCAACTTTAACCAAAAACATTGTCCAGAGTGTTCGTTACTTTTGGCGGGACCCAATCACAACATTTAGAGTATTAACCAATTAATTATAGAGTGGACCCAGGACCCTCAGGTAGGGTGTAACTAGCCTTAAGCAATAAGTGATTATCTATAGCTTCTATCTCTAGGCCTGCCCTCAGGAGTGTTAAGCATTTTAGCTGGCCGCTTCTGATTGGGTGTCACTAGGGTGGTCCCTGGTTGAGCAATTTGTGCCCTTTTATTGTCTAATGATTCTGAGAAACCGACACTTAGGCCTCCAAGGTCAGAGGGGAAACTTGAAGCCTGTCATGGAGTCAGTTTGGTTCAGACCTGTGTCCTTTCAGTATCAAACAAGAATATTAGTTAATGCCAGAGTGTTAAGTGAGACTAGAGCTTTTTGTATAATGATAGTATGCACTCGACCCAAAAGTAATGAGTATCTATTCGCAAAATAACACAATGTTAACATTCACTAAACTGAAACTCCAGGATTTGAAAGCAATTACCAGTATGGCAGTAGATGGCTTTAACTAACCTCTCTCAGTCCGTAACAGAGCAAGCAGGCGGAAGAAAGAAGCCAGAGTATAGAAATCTTAATAACACAGTTAGTGAGGCAGACGTAGTTGACACGTATGGATGTCATTGCCAGATATTATTCCTGAAAACGTAGGAGACTATGGAAGACCAAGAAACTTGACCATTTCCCGAAGACGTACAAGTGGTCAGCAGACGCGGAAATGATGCCCGCCGTCACTCGTCATCAGGGAAATGCAAACCACCACCACGATGAGAGATCATCTCACACCTGTCAGAGGTCTCTTGTCAGAAAGACAAGGGAACAGACGTGGGTGAGGACGCAGAGAGGAGGGACAGCTGTGCCCCGGTGGTGGGAACGGACCCTGGTGCAGCCGCCGTGGAGGACAACATGGAGGTTCCTTAGGACGTTAAACACAGAACGGCCGTCTGATCCAGCGTTCCCACTTCTGAATATGTACACAGCAGAAGCAAAATCACGGTCTCCAAGAGACCAGTTTGCCCGTGTTTACGGCGGCATTCTTCACAGTCACCAAGATACGGAAACCACCTAGCTGTCTGTCCATGGTGAATGTATGCAAAACTGCCACACACACACACACACACACATACACACAGAGGAATATTATTTAACCATAAAAACAAGGAAATCCTACCATTTGTGACAATATGGATGAAGCTGGGGGGCATTATGCTGAGAGAAGTAAGCCACACAGACAAAGACAAATATTTTGTGGGGTCACCTACGTGGGGGGGAGTCAGGCTCAGAAACAAGTGGGACGGTGGTGGTCAGCGGCTGGGGGGTGGGGAAGGGGGCAGACGTCAGGCAGCAGATGAATAAGATGGATGACCTCTGTGGATCTAATGTACAGAATAATGGCCATCATTAACACCGGTTTGGTATACTTGGTATTTGCTAAGATAATCGATCTTAAACATTCTCATAAAACTTTACTATGTGATTAGTAATTAACTCTGTGAGGTAATAGATATAAACTAGCTTGACTGTGGGAACCACTCCGCAGTGTGTGCACGTAGCAGTGGTCACACTGGGTGCTTTAAAGATACTGCATTTTATTTGCCAAGAGCCCCTCACTACAGCTGGAAACCAATCTTTACCTTCCACAATGCAAAAGAAGAGAAAAGAAAAAGATCAATGATGAACCCCAGAAAGACCTTTTCCTTCTCCAATTTATTGATTTATTATTCACAAAATGTGAATGCTTATTTATTTTTGAGGGAGAGAGAGAGACAGAGAGAGAGACAGAGACAGAGCATGAGTGGGGGAAGATCAGAGGGAGAGGGAGACACAGAATCCGATGCAGGCTCCAGGCTCTAAACTGTCAGCACAGAGCCCCGTGTGGGGCTTGAACCCACCAACCGTGAGATCATGACCTGAGCCGAAGTCTCACACTTAACCACCCGAGCCACCCAGGTGTCCCTCCAATTTAAAAATACCACCACAGCCTATTAAAAGCTAAAATTAAGAACCGAAGGAAAGGGGTGCCTGGGTGGCTCAGTTGGTTGAGCATTAGACTCTGTTTCAGCTCAGGCCGTGATCCCAGGGGCGTGGGACTGAGTCCCGCACCGGCTTCCACGCTGAGCACGGAGCCTGCTTCAGAAGCTCTTTCCCTCTGCTCCCCACCCCCAACCCTCTCTTGCTCTGTCTCTCAAATAAAATTTAAAAAACAAAAAAATAAAAAGTAGGGTGCTAGGCTGGCCTAGTTCGTGAAGCAGATGACTTGATTTGGGGACTGTGAGTTGGAGCCCCACATTGGGGTAAAGCTACTGATTTTTTTTAAAGTAAAAAAAAAAACACCACCATCATATCCCTCTCAAACAATATTTGGTTAAAGAGAAAATAGAAACCAAAATTTCAGTATTTTGAGAAAACAATAAAAATACTACAAATCATAGAGGATATAGCTAAATAGCCTTAAATTCTTATTTCAAGAAAAAAAAGAATGGAAGTAAGGGAAATAAACACTCAAATGTTCAAAAGTAAAGAAGTAGTACAAAGAAATGCAGAAGAAAGAAACAATGAATGTAAAGGCAGAACCGACAGAGTGGAAGACAGAAAACCAAGTGCTTCCTGAGTGGTCCACAGAAACCTTCAATAACTTATTTAACCGTGGCCGCAAGGTTTTAGCAAACGGAAGAAAAATACCAGTATAACTGATATTGTCAAGTGAGGTCACTGCCAGTTGGCAACTTGATGGATGAGGAAGAGGACGTGCCTGGTTGACAACGTCGATCGAATTTGTTTCGGGGCTTTGCCGATGGCGCTAAGGGTTGAGAAGGAATTTGTTAAACATCAAGGGACCAAAACCCCTTTCTCAGAGGTATTGGGCAAAGGCCAGCTGCTCACCTCACTCAGTTTTAATAGGTTCTGTGACTGGATGGTTTGGGGCAAATCCTAGTTTGATGTGTTACCCTGACTGGTCATGCAGTGCCCAGATTAAACCTAGTTTCCGGATGTTTTCGCGAGGGAGTCTCTGAACTGGTGACGCAGGAAAGCAGATGGCCCTTCCCAACGTGGGCGGACGCCATCCACTTTGTTGATCGCCCGGAAAGAGCCCGAGGCGGGGACAGAAGGCGTCTGCCCTTCTTTCCCTCCGCCTCCCGCTTGCCCTCAGATTGGGATACGTGGTCTGCTCCCTCGGTTTTCAGGTCTTTGGACTTGGACGGAATGACACCACTGGGTTTCCTGGGTCTCTGCCTGGCGGCCAGCAGGTCCTGGGACTTCTAATCCATCACAATCACGTGACCCAATCTTCATAATTAATTTCCTCTCATAATACATGTGCCTCATTGGTTCTGTTTCCTTGGACAGCCGTGACTAACGCACTGTGAATTGTATTCTGTGTATGGGGAGAAATAGTTCCGATTAGCTTATTAGGAAACTCTGGGGAGGATCCTACCTTTCTAAGCAGACACATTTCTACAGTATCTCCTAAACTGATTTGACCGCAGACTCCTTCTTACACGTAACATCTCTTAATACTCCAAGGAGCGCATGTTGGGATGTGCTGTCTTAGAGTTTGCTCATTTTATAAGCATTGATCAGGAAAGATGCAAAATATTGCTTTTATTTTTTATTACTTTTTAATTGAAGTTATTTTTAATAATATGTCATTTATGGATAAAAGATACAGCCTAGAGGGGCACCAAAAATATTGCTTTAAAAAATACCAGCAATATGTATTTGCTCAGTGGTCAACTTTCTATTTGTATCAGTAACAATTTATCCTAATTGTCCAACTTAACCTTTAAAAAGCTGATGTGTGAACTCCCTTCCCCAGGAAGGAGGGGTCCTCTTTTTGCCGAAGTCTTTCCCAAGGAATTGATGTTTCCTGGAACGCGATGAAAACATACTGACCCTTGCTGATGTTTATAACCTTTGTAGCTAAAATGTGACTTAGAAGGGAAGGATTAGAACCAAAAAAAAAAAAAAGCTCTTAGAAAGTAAATGTCGAAGATGTGTATCAGTCTCTAAATAAAGCTAGACGTCTACAGATTGTAAATAAAGTCATAGAAATCAAATATCAAGTCTTACAAAGCCTTTCCCTTTCAGAGCACAAATCATTCTAAGAACAACTACCCAAAGCCTTCATCTCTACGAGCACTCGGTCCAGGGGAGCCCCACAGACCTGGGGCACACAACTGGGAAAGGGGACAGACCCCCTTCTGCTCCCGGACCTTGGAACATGAGTGAATTTTTAAAAAAGATTTTATTTTTAAGTGATTTTGACACCCAACATGGGGCTCGAAATGACATCCCCCAGGTCAAAGTCACATGCCCTTCTGACTGAGCCAGCCAGGCACCTGCGTGGGTGATGTTTTTACATCGCAGAGCACCTACTCAACCTTCTTCTTGTTCTTCCAGCTCCTACGCTCTCCTCCAACCCGATGCGGCAGACGACATAGGAAGAGGAGCTGTCCGGGACACCGAGATCTGCCAGGGTGGCCCTGGTCCCGACCCGTGAACTATTTGCTTATTTCTGAAGATGATACACCAACATGATGCTACGGGTATACTTTCTACGGGCTTGGGAGTTGCCTTTTCTCTCGTCAGTGGTGGGCAACTTTCAGGGGGTGTGGGGACTGTGTGGGCTCTGGGACAAAGCGGTTGAGGGACTGACTTCAGCATCATGACTTTCATCCGTGACACCCTGAGCACATGGCTTCTCTGAGGCTCAGTTTCCTCATCTGTCTAATAAAGTAATATTCTGTTCTCAAGAGAATGGTTGAAAAGATTACGAAAGGGGCACCTGGGGGTTCAGTCTGTTGAGCATCCGGCTTCGGCTCAGGTGATGATCTCGTGGTTTGTGGGTTTGAGCCCCACGTCAGCTTCTGTGCTGACAGCTCAGAGCCTGGAGCCTGTCTTTGGATTCTGTGTCTCCCGCTCTCTCTGACCCTCCCCTGCTCACGCTGTCTCTGTCTCTCTCAAAAATAAATAAAACATTAAAAATTTTAAATTAAAAAAGATTACAAGTAATAAATATAAACTATTTATTAAAGGTCCTGACATCTGCTAGGTGCACAAAAAATGATAACCAGATGAAAATAATAATAATTACGTAAGTAATTATTTGTAGAAGTCATGTTTATGGAGCCCCCACTCTGCACAAAGGCTTTGAGGGACAGAGATGATGAAGATGTGCTTCCTGACTTCTAGGAAGTTTCATTTTAGTTGGGGAGATACAATTTAACTGTTTTATCCAGACTCCAAATCACTTTGGATCCAAATCACTTCTCTGAGGTCCTAATCACTTACTTACACAGTGATGAAGTATAGTCAGTGCCCAACAATGGAGGTAAGACACTGGTTTTAAGCGGAAAGTCTAACCCTAAGCTTGGGATTATTTACGTTGTGCTCTGGGCTCTTGAGCCAGACCTGCCGGAAAACAGCTCTTGGGTAGCACCTTTTGGATTAAAAATCGTCAATAGCCTATGTGGTTAGAGAAATAACTGGAGATGCTGTCTTCGCGGCCGCGGGGACTCGGAGCGATGTGGTTATGACGGACACAGCAGAATGCGAGAGGGCGGTTCCCCCGGGGGCAGGATCTGCATGCTGAGCTCGGGGTATTCGCTCTTTTTCTTGGGATTGCTGTGAGGATCTGATAAAATGTGATACTAAATGTAAAATGTAAAATGCAGTATCCCTAGAGGTGGTATTACTTTTATTGAGTATATTTTGTATTGCTTTATATGGTACTTTTATTATTTATTTTTTAAGTGTTTATTTATTTTTGAGAAAGAGAGAGAAAAAGACAGAGCATGAGTGGGGGAGGAGCAGAAAGAGAGGGAAACAGAATTCGAAGCAGGCTCCAGGCTCGCAAACTACGAAATCATGACCTGAACTGAAGCCAGACGCTTAACTGACTGAGCCACCAGGCGCCCCTGTTTTTATATGGTAGTTTTAACATGCAGTGACCCCAGAGCTCACTTTGTTTGTGCTCTTCCTCGTCAGCGTGACTTGACACTGAATTAGTCAACACCGTCTATGGTGGTAGGAAGACTGATGCTTCAGGCAAAGTCACTGACGGTGGGAGAAGGCTCCAGACAGTTTTACATTTTTAGGTTTATAAAATCACCATGAAATCAAGTGTTTTAGAGAAACAGAACCAAGGGGTTTGTGTGTGTGTGTGTGTGTGTGTGTGTACATACAAAAGTCTCACACATTTATAGAGGCTGACCAGTTCCAAGGCCTGCAGCCACAGCTGGAGGCTCAGGGAGCCGCTGGTGCGGGTCTTGTCTGAGTCTGAAGGCCCGAGCACTGACCATTTCAGTTTCCACCCAACTGCTGGCCAAGACCCAAGAAGAGCCAGTGTTCCAGTTCGACCCAAAAGGCAGGCAAAACTGCATCCGGGCAGGAGTTGTCTCTTACTTGAGAGAGTGCAGGCCTATTTGTTCCCTTTAGGCCTTCAGGGATCGGTGGAGGCCCGTTCACATTAGGGAGGGCAAGCTCCTTTACTCAGTCTGCCATTCAAATGTTACATTCACCCCCCAACACCCACAGGCACCCAAAATAATGTTTGACCAAATACCGGCATTCGGCATTCATTCAATCCAGCGGACGCATGCAATTAGACATTACATCAACCACGTTTTATTTTCACTTATACTGATATGATTTTTAGAGGTTGGAAAATTGCAGATTTTTAGAACCTTAGATTGAAATGTGTACAGACGATTGAATTGCAAAGGCAAATAATCACTCATTAACCAACAACGATAAAAAACGTCCTTGGTTCTGAAAGAACAGCGGTGTTTCGTTTTCCCCAGACTTTGCTGTCCAGGCAAACAGCCATCAGAGGGAGCTCTGAGCACAGCGTACAAACTATTCTCCGTGAATTGATAGGGTTAACTTGGAACTCCAAGTTTCCATGTTTTTATGGAGACACAGAATCCATATTAAACCAAGTAAGTATCTTTTAACATCGTCATTTTGTATATTTGACGTTAGTGAGACCACACTTGCTTCACGGGGTAGGAGACCCAGAAGGGCGCGGAGACAAGTCTGGCTGGGGTAGAGAGGTGCTCGGTCTGTGTGTGCCCACGAGCCCGGCTTCTCTCTTCTCCCCGCCCGTTTCCTCTGCTGAACAACGAACACAGAGGTAAGTGTTTACGGCACATCCGAATCTGTGGATGGAATAATTCTAGGAGGATTTCAAACATTTCTGTTTTCAAGAGACGACCTTCTTGAAAATGTGACGTTCCCAAAAGTCACGTGGGTGATAGAGTCACACTCAGAGCTAGCTTCCGCCCTGCACTTCCCGAGACGTGGTGACAGTTTTGTTGGTACTGGGTGATCCCTGCCTTGAAGTGACAGCACTGAACTTTCCACGTGTTGCTAAGCCTCTCTGGAGACGTTAGGTTGGTGTCAAAATGACGACAGCGTGCTTATAATTGGCATTGTCCTCATGTTATAAAGACAAATTTTCTCTTCAGCAGAGAGAGTATGCAGCAGAAAGCCTTGTTACACAAGAAGGCTTCAGCGTCATAAGTCATTCTGCAAACTGAGATTCTGATTTGACATCGTAAAAAGCATTGCGGAAGAAAGATGTACTTCCTACTTGCCTCATATTTCCTTCACGACTTTCACTGCTTGGGCTAATGAGAAGAGAACAGAACCGTATTACGGGGCGGAGGCATCAGGCCAGTAAGGGCCACATGACGATAGACTGCACCGAACAAGCCACACACGACAACGAGGTGTGGGAAGCTGGTGGTGGCAAAACAGCCTTGAGTCCTGCCTCCACACGGTCTGACAGACAAGCTGAGCTCACACCTGCGCCGCTGCAGGCAGAGGTCCACTCACAGGAAGTGAAAACCTTGCACAGATCTTGGTTCTGCGCCATCAGCTGAAAACAGCCTAGTAGCAGAAGCTGGCAAGATTTTCAATACATTCTCATTATTGTAGACTGCACAATTTTATTGATTGATTCGTTAGAATAATGGATCATTGTTTAAATGAGAAATAGCAATGACTCAGCATGCTCAAAAAGGAAAATAGAATAGACCAACCAGTAAAAAAAAAAAAACAAAAAACCCAAGCAACTTCACAAATACATTTTTCTATGATTAAACCAATACCAACGTTTGCGTTTAGCAAAACGGCATCCCCCATTTTCACATTAGACTTCTAAATTTGAATGAGAGCAGTTTTGTAGTTTTGCTTTGGAATTATTGTCCCCAAAATACAGCATGTCAAGAAGAGGATGCTAATTACATATTTGCTTTCATACCAAGCTCCTTGTTCCTTATCAAGAACGTATGCCCTCGGCATGGCTCCGGTATTCTCTGCTCTGTGTCTTAGCCTCGCTCCTGCTTCTGCTCCGTCCTAGAACCTGGCTAGATGGAAGGAAAACAGAAAACGCGGGGGTCAGCAGAAAAGTCCTTCGAAGTGGTCACTCCATTTACAGATCCTGGGAATGGACCGAGCCGTGCTAACTCGGCATTCTGGTATTTTCTGCTCAGGCACATGATTCTGCAGAAGACAGCTGACGGAGTTTTGCTGGCAAATATAGCTTCGAGCTCCTTTTGCTGGCTTGGCCCTAACTCAACAAAGTCTCGACTCACAAAAAGATGCTAAGAGAGAGAATATGCAGGAAGGTGTTAAGCAAACCTTGGAATTAGAGAGAGAGCATTGCATACTGCATTCTTAAGTGTGGTCAGGTTGGGGACTAAACGGGAAAGGGCACGTGTAGGGCCACAGTAGACGGGGACTTTCCATATAGAGTGTCATTTACATTTGAGGAGAAAGGTCTTTGCTCTCTTTCAGTGCCTGTACTCTTTCTCATTCTTCCTGGTGTTGAGAACATTTATATTGAACTTTTGCTAAGAGAAGCCATCAGTTTTATCAAGAGTGTGTTTATTTGTCTCATAGAGTCTCTACCCCTCCTAGAAAGAAGTTGAGATTAGGTCTTAGCAGTCTTCCCCAAGGGACTCTGGCTACACGGAACTGGGTCCCCGTGGAGGGAGCAGGTGGGCAGCAGACGAAGTCGGAGGAAGCCGGGGGGGAAGAGGCAGGTGCCTGTCCAAGATGTATTTTGGGTGCATCGAGTGTGGCCAGAGGCGAAAGGAAGGGACAGCTTGCTCGTCCTCAGGACTCGGAGGGTATCCGCGTGATGCTGAAGCGCTTTGGAGCAGAGACAGTGGCGTGTGAACATGATGTTTAAGTCTCACGACAATCTTGTGAGGAGGGGGTACCATACTCATTTTATTTTTTTAAGTTTATTTATTTATTTTGAAAGAGAGAGAGAGGGAGGAGCAGAGAGTGAGAGAATTCCAAGCAGCTGCTGTACTATCCGTGCAGAGCTCTACGCGGGGCTCAAACCCGAAAGCTGTGAGATCATGATCTGAGCCGAAACCAAGAGCTGGACACTCAACTGGGCTCTTCTCGCCGCACCTCTGTTCTCTATCTCTGACTCCTAAACACCCCACCTGCTCTCCTTCCTCTCACCTGCAGCCCTTCTGACTAATGGGGCGCAGGTAAGAGATGCAGAGTTTGGGCACAGCCTCAAGCTCTGTGACTGGGAGATGCAGCCAGCAGCCAAAATCCATGACCCACACGTGGGGGCAGCATGCTCTGCACCACCCCGTGCCTCTGAGTCGGAATCTGCATTTAAGCAAGATCCCCGTCTGGTTAGCAGGAGCATCAAAGTTTGAGAACTCGGCTCAGACCTACTCAAGTAACCTATTAGATGGTGACGCAAATTTTAGGGCTCTATTGTCAACAGAAAAGAGAACAGACCGTCAGTTTAAAAGCTCACCATCTTAATTAAGGGATTCAACTAAGTGGATTTGTTTCTGTAACAGGTAACACGGCAGTTGTGATTTTAATAGACTTGCCAGGAGAAAATCCAGATGTTTCTTTTTTTATTAGAGAGAGAGTGTGTGTGTGAGGGGAGAAGGGCAGGGGGAGAGAGAGAGAGGGAGAGAGACAGAGGCAGAATATCTTAAGCAGGCTCCATGCTTAGCACGGAGCCCAACACGGGGCTCGAACTCACAATCATGAGATCATGACCTGAGCCAAATCGGGAGTTGAACACTTTAACTGGCAAAACACTCCGGTGCCCCCACCAGGCTGAACACTTCCTATACGCAGGCACATAGTTCGTCCATTGGCTTCTCACAAGCAAGGGATCTTCTTGTGCGACCCATAGACAAGGAAGCCAAGGCACAGAGAGCTGATGTGACTTGCTCAAGCTCCCGCACATGGTCAGTGCCAAGGTTGGAACTTGAATCGCAGTCTTTTGACTCTGGGTCAATCCTCTTCTGACTAGTGGGCGGGACTTCCCAGGAGTTCACCCCAGAGGAGAGGGGAACAGGGATGCTTCTGGATGCCCCTCACCGCTACTGGCTCACAGGAAGCAGGAGCAGGGGTTCAAGGTGAAGTTCACGCCATGTCACATGGCAAAGTAGTGACCCGCTGACTCTGTGGATGGCGAGCTGACAAGAGCCAGAGCCTCCCGGGCAGGTAAAAGCCATTATGTCCCATAATATGATTTGGAGATGTTTGTGCACAGGGATAAAGTACATTCTTCTATTTCACCAGGAAGAGGCAGCCCTTTTAATAAACGTCCAATATGCTGGTCTCTCCAAAGCCTTTAGCGTCTCCAGGAAGTAATCAAATGTGACTCCAGATTTCTGGCAATATACAGGGGACCTAGAATAATGAAGCTTTAGGCTTTTGATTAAGTATGGCAGATTATCTCCATTTCCCCAAGAAGCCCCAATAAAATGGCTGTAAAGAATAATAAATAAAATGAGCGTAAACGACGGAACGCCTATGTTTAGGAAAACATGCACTTTACGGTTGTGAGATGGAGGGACTTGGGAAAGCAGGGCAGAAGGAGAATTAATTGCTCAGAGAAATAAAGCATCGAATTTAGGAATTGCCCCCCAACCACGAGGTGTGGGAGCTCCTGGGAACTAGAAGAAGTCTGAGGCTCTGACAGGGAGGGTGCTGGTAAGGAGTGTCCCGAGGAAAAGACATCGATGGGTGGACTGTGGGCAGGGGGTGACTGAAGAGCAGCAAAATGTCAAACACTCTATTTTTGATGTTTTCTGTCCCTCCAGTCATCTTTCACTTTTCCCATTAACTGCTCAAAGTCTGTAATACATGTCAGGTTGGCGTTGGCACTCTGGGAAACGGGGAGCGGCTTATCTACACCAAGAACAAAGCAGAGAGGAGAAGGCAGCAAAATTGGGAGGAGGTGGGGGTGACCACAGGTCAACAGGATAGGGTCTGAGGGCAAGAGGGGCCCAGCGTAGAAAAATGTCCTCTGTGTGACTCCTTACCCACCGCGATTGCAGAATCCTCAATAAGGTAGTAAATTATACACACCTGTTTGGGCTACTGATCATCTGAATGAAGGGAAGATGGCTGTTTCTTGTTTGGGGCACAGTGAGGTGCACCGAGAGGCAAGACACCAGCTCGGGTGATTAGCAGGAGGATTCTGGAGAGCGGGGTCGGTCTTTACGGTGTTTATGGAAATCTGTGGCCTGCAGACCTGGGGACTGAGTATGGTCTCATTCCATTCATAAGTGAGTGATTTAATTCTCACTTAGTCTTATAAGACTAATTTTTATCTTCCCCATTTTACAGATAAGAAAACCAAGGTTAGTGAGTTTCAGTATCTTGCCCAGGATAATGTAGCTAAAAAGTGACTGAGGGAAAATTTGAACCCAGCTTGGTATTACTCATAAAGTATCTACAATTTGAGTTCTGATTTTATTCAATTACAATATTTGCATGGGGGGGGGTTCCACCATCATAAAATTGTATATTTTATTTTATTTATCTATCTGTCAGCATAGAGCCTGATAGGGGGCTCGAACACCTAAAACTATGAGATCATGACCTGAGCCAAAACCAAGAATCAGGCACTTAACTGACCGAGCCACCCAGGAGCCCCATGAAATGGTATAGTTTAAAGGCAGCATCAGGGGGCTCCTAAGTCCTTCCTCTCCACTTTTGCCTTCTCTGACCTTGACCTCCTTGGAGGTGGGCGCAGAGGCTGCAGTGAGAAATTTCAGAATGAAGCATAATCCTGTCAACATTCTCTCTCTTTAGTTTACCCCATCGCTTGTGAAATCGGGGTTTGGCAGTGTAAGGGAGGGGGTGCTAAGACACATACTATCCTTCCGTGTCTTAAAATCATTGCCAATAGGTGTCCAGAGCTCTTGGTCGGATGGGCACAGATCCTTCCGTCAAGAACATCAGTGCCCTTTGTTGTGTCTCTCCCTATTTAGACCCTGTTCCAGGAAGTGTGCAGGGACCATAGGAGTTTCAGTTCTTAATTTCCTACAGAGCAAACACGGAGCTGTGCACATTCTGTGTGAACTACAACCGCTTTTTGAAATTGAATTGGATTGAACCTTATTTCCTCATAGATAAGTCCATCTATTCTTTCCTCAGAGCCTACTGAGAAATGGATGGGAAATAAGACTCCAGTCCATAAGGGCTTAATAAAAATTCTCTCCATAAACTATTTATTTTTGGGAGAGAGAGAGTGTAAGCAGGGGAGGGACAGGGAGAGAGGGGGGGACAGAGGATCCAAAGTAGGCTCTGTGCTGATAGCACAGGGAGCAACCAACGTGGGGCTTGAACCCATGAACTGTGAGATCATGACTTGAACCGAAGTCGGATGCTTAACCGACTGAGCTACCCTGGCTCCTCTCCATAAACGTTTTTTATAAAACATCTCAAGGGGCGCCTGGGTGGCTCAGTCGGTTAAGCGTCTGGCTTCAGCTCAGGTCGTGATCTCACAGTTCGTGGGCTCAAGCCCTGTGTCGGGCTCTGTGCTGACAGCAAGCTCAGAGCCTGGAGCGTGTTTCAGATTCTGTGTCTACCTCTCTCTCTGCCCCTCCCCTGCTCACTCTGTCTCTCTCTGCCTCACAAAAGTAAATTTAAAAAAAATTAAAAAAAAAACACCTCAAAACCTGCATGAAGGGACACACTCAATACACAGAATAACCCCCTTTGGGGCCTCTCCACATTTCTGCCTGCTACTGCACCATTCACCCTCTCTGCAGTCATGAGATCTGCGGGGTGAGCCGAGCTCAGCCGCCCAGTGGGCTGGTCAGGCTCAGGTGCCCGTATGAAGTGCGACTCAACAGCCGTGTTCTCACCCTCGGGCTGTTCTACAAGATGACACTAGGGAAATGCGGTGTCTACCCACCCCCCACCCAACACAGGGAAATCAGTCAACAGGATTAGCCCAGAAGCCAACGCAGGGAAGGAGTTTTCTGATGTGCGAGCGTTTGGCTTTGGCTGCTTTTTGCGGTGTGGCCGGGATTTCACCTGCTGGTTTTATGTTTGTCTGTCTGCATCCGCCAAAGCCTTTTTCCACAACATAATCGCCTGGCAGCTCTCCTCCGTGCACGAATAGCACAATTAAACTTCCACCTTCCTAGTAAGCTTTATAGTTCTAGGGGGCGAGGACTGTTTATAGATTAGTTCATTGTCCCCAAAACAGGACTCAGGTCTTCCTTAGCTCAATTCCCATGTTAACTAGAATGAGATCAGGCACAGAAAAATTTGAGAAACAATCTGTGTCCTTAGGATTTGGTTCCATTGTCCTCAAACTGAACCGTGGGTACTGGACACCTGCAAAAGCAGAAGACGTCAGTCAGAACCTTCAGTGTTGCAAAGATGCTATTAATTTCCGCAAGAGAAGACGTCGAATCTCAAAGAGGAAAATTCAGAGTGAAGAACAGGAGAAAAAAAGATTTCGTCCTCGATGCCTGACTGAACGCACCGGATCCAGACCACAGCACGGCCTCTGGTTCCCATGCAGCCGGGGATGAACTTGAACTTTCTGCACACGGAACCCGCTCGCCCTGGCCCGCCTGTAACCAGCAGGAAATGCACGGCCTCATGCATGTGGCCGCTTTACCCGCAGAAGGAAAGTCTTCTCTTGACACCAGGAGGACATCCATCCAAGGGAAGGCCCACATTCGGTCCGCGTCGGTTTTGATGGTCAGGAAAGTGCTCGCATCCAGGGTGCAGGGGTGACGATGAACATGTAGCCAGCGGGGTCCAAGTCCGCGGCCGCCAGAAGGTCCGAACTCTGTGGGACGCAACCCAGCGGACGTCTCCGCACTTGCTGGAAGGAAGGGAGTGTGCCCTCGCCACCCCTCCCCTCGCAGCTTGGCGTGTGGGTTTCAGCGTCTGTTGTTTTCTCGCCCAAGGATGAAGTCAGTTGAAACTAGTAGAAGCCGTAGCGTTCAATGCTTTGCCACGAGGGGCCTCCCAAGCAGTCTCCTGCTCCGGGTCTGAGCCTGTTACTCTCCTACCTTATGAAGACCTTCCCGAAGTTCCTAGCCTGACAGGATGGGGTCTACACACCCAGGGGTCCGCCATGGCCTGACCTCGTGCTAGGGTCCCCTCCCTAAGGAAAGAAAAAAAAAAAATCTCAAGGCGACCTTGCTGTTCCAGAACGTGACAACATCCCTCACGACCCTATAGCACGAGAGCACTTAATCAGGCTGCATGTTTGGGTGCCACCATATATGGGAGACAAAGAAGTAAAAACTATATTAAAAAAACAGGCCACCTGGTGTTCGGGGCTCAGGTCTTCGGGCACCAGCCAGGTGAGCGGGGCCAGCAGGAGTGAAGTTGCTCCCTGGAAAGAAACGCTCTGGTGTCACGCCTCTCTGGGTGGGACTCCCGCCTCCCCAGCCCGACCTCCCCCACTCTCACCTCAGCCCCCCACCCCCAGCACACGGAGCTGGGACAGGGTGTTCCTGAGGTTCTCGGCCTGCCCACCTCTGAGTCAAACAGCCCCATCCTGCAACCTCTCACCCGGGTCACGCCTACTGGGCCTCTGGTTCCGTCACTTCCATCCCAGAGGATGCGATGCCCCCTCTTCTCTGCTCTCAGAACCCCGGGACCCCGGGAAAAGAGCTCTGTGCCCGAGTTGTAGAAGGTGCTGGCCCTCCTGTACTATACCTTCTAGCAGGATGCTGTTAAGTTCAGCATTGATTTGTGATTTAGAAACCAGCAAATTTACACTACAGAGAACTTCCTGGGGCGCCCGGTGTCTCAGTGCGTCAAGCGTCCAAGGGTCTGACTTTGGATCAGGTCGTGGTTGCACTGTTCGTGGGATCGAGCCCCACGTCGGCCTCTGTGCTGACGACTCAGGGCCTGGAGTCTGCTTCTGATTCTGGGTCTCCCTCTCTGTCCACCCTTCCCACCACCCCCCGTCAAAAATAAATAAACATTAAAAAATATAAAAATAAAGCACTCCCTTAATCTGATAAAGAGTGTCGATGGATAGCCCCGCGTATATCCCTTTCCGGGGTGAAAAGCTGAAAGCTTCACCTTTGAGGTCCAGAGCAGGACAGAGACCCCGACCGTCACCGCTTTTCAGTAAATAGTGTATGATTCAAAAAACAGTGTCTGGTTATCCGTGAAATAAAATAACAATGGATCTGATGTATCTTGCCACCATATACAAGAGTCAATTCCAGGAGCATTAAAGTGAGAACTATGAAGATTTTAGAAGATAATAGAGGAGAATATTTTCATCACTCTGGATAAGGAAATACTTTTCTTTTTTCTTTTTTTAATCTTTTTTTTTTTTTTAATTGAAGTAAGCTTTATGCCTAGTGTGGGGCTTGAACCCACAACCCTGAGATCAAGAGCTGCATGCTCTATGAACTGAGCCAGCCAGGCACTTCAGGAAATATTTTTATTTTTTATTTTTACTTGAGAGAGAGTGTGGGGGCAGGGGCAGAGGGCGAGAGAGAGAGAGAGAGGGTCTCAAGCAGACTCCGCACGCAGCGCGGAGCCCGAAGTGGGGCTTGATCCTACAACCCTGGGATCATGACCTGGGCTGAAGTCAAGAGTCAGTTAAGAGTCAGAAGCTCAACTGACTGAGCCACCCAGGTGCTTCGGGAAATATTGCGTTTTTGTTTTTTTTTAAGTTTATTTCTTTTGAGAGAGAGAGAGAGAGAGAGAGAGAGAGAGAGAGAGAGAGAGAGAACATGATTGGGGTAGGGGCAGAGAGAGGGAGAGAAAGAATCTCAAGCAGGCTCTGTGTGTGCTGTCAACACAGCTCCCAATGCGGGCCTTGATCTCATGAACCATGAGATCATGACCTGAGCAGAAGCTAAGAGTCCAACATTTAACTGACTGAGCCACCCACGCACCTCAGGGAAGATTTTTAATATAATATTCAAAACATGCTATCCAACAATGTAATGATTAAGAAATTTGAGTACATTAAGGACTCATCAGTTGCTCTAAAGAGAGTGAATGTTTGGACACCGAATGAGAGAAGGGGCCGATATCAAAGATGTACAAAGTCCTTCCACAAATCAAAAAAGCTAGTAAAAAAAATGGACCCAAGTCTTGAACAGACACTTCAGAGAGGCAGTGCAAGCCGCCAGTGCGTATATGAAGTCTCTCAACCTGGAACGGACTGAATCATAAATTACACTATAACTAAATACCATTAAACATTTGGGTATCAATCACAGAGCCAACAGATTCAACACAGATGAGAAACGTCTGACAATATCAAGCAACGGAGTCAACGTGCACCGCGAACATTCACTTCCGGTTGAAGGGAGCGTGAATTGATACCACTATTCAGGAAAACCTTTGGCACCTTCTGGCGGATTTGAAGAGATGCAAATTCCATGACCCAGCAATGTCGCTCGTCAGGGCACAGCCAAGAGAAAATTGGTGCCTGTGCACCAAGAGAGGGGTCCAAGAATGCTTCTAACAGCATTGCTTTTAAAGTAGCCCCAAACCGGAAATAGCTTGAATGTTAATCTACAGCCTGATCCTAAATTAACTGCGGACTGGTAAACGGTGGCTGATTCTCCAGCATGATGACAAGTGAAAAGAATAAGGGACAAAAAGGGGCACCTGGGAGGCTCAGGTGGTTAAGGGCCTGTCTCCCGGTTTTGGCTCAGGGCGTGATCTTGCTGTTCGAGAGTTCGAGCCCGGTCTCGGGCTCTGTGGTGACAGTGAGGAGCCTGCCTGGGATTCTCTCTCTCCCTCTGTCGCTGCCCCTCTCCCACCTGCTCTGTCTTTCCCTCTCTCAAAATAAACAAATAAATAAAAAGAAGACGAAGGGACAGAAGGTTGTATATGGCATGATTATATTAATATATTTTATATTTCAAGGGGTGAATGATAGCCTGCATTCCCAGTGAGACCTTTTCTTCCCCGTGTTCTCTGTTCACTTGTTTGTCGCCAGCTACTGGGCCCTGGCCTGGGAACTCATGCTCTGTCTGCAGAAATACTCTGCCGAGAGCTGGTTGTGATATCAAGTTGGCCGGATTGGAAGGTAAAGTCCAGCTAATTACATATCCTCTTAGAAAAGGGAATTTCAGATAATTCCTGCTTTTATTGCCTTGTTTTGCAAAATTCAGATACACTTACTGAGGATAGAGTACAATCCTTTTCACTCCGCTAAATATAAAACCCTCTTCCGTGTTGCTTTTCTTTCGTCCAGCACTGGGCTGAATTGCCTGCTGGTGTGGCTTCTGCTTCTACTTCTAACTTAAGTCAATCTGGACTCGTATCTATTTATTCACAGAGAAAACACACCATCTCTCTGTGGTTCAGATCACACTGCAGATCTCTGGGCCAGCGCAGTACCATATGCTCTACAATCTTAGCTTCATAGTCCTTCTCTCCCAGAACGCCAACCTGAAGATTTTTTACCAAGATGATACAGCATTAATGATTAATGAATTAACAATTAATCAGTAAATAATTAATGAAGCGTGTTTATAGACTTTTCAGAGGTCAAAGACAACTTTCATAAATGACAGCAACAGTAAATTTTTTTTTATGTTTTTTATTTATTTTTGAGAGACAGAGAGAGATGGTGTGAGCCGGGGGGGGGGGGGGGTCAGAGAGAGAAAGGCACAGAATTGGAAGCAGGCTCCAGGCTCTGAGCTAGCTGTCAGCACAGAGCCCAATGCGGGGCTTGAACCCATGAACTGTGAGATCATGACCTGAGCTGAAGCCGGACGCTCAACTGACTGAGCCACCCAGGTGCCCCCAGCAACAGTTACTAAACCTCACACTTCTTACAAGTCTCTGTTGTTAGCATTAGCGTCTGCAAGAACACTTTTATGGAGCAGGCTACTTTGTTTTCAGTAGCTCTAGGATGAGCTGGACGTTTTCCCTTCTTATTTGGATCTGTTTCACCAGTTGTCAGAAAAGTTTGTAAGTATCAAGGCCAAGTGTCAGAATTCCATTAGTTTGCCCCAAGGGAAAAACCAAAAAACCAAAAAACCATTTGAGAAGCTTGAAACTTACAGTATGGAAAAGGAAAGGGTACGTTAGGGTCCCTGACGCGTCGGATTCGAGGTAGGAAGTGTTTTGCTTCTCTGAGACCAAGCCCACACCGCTGGACGGGGTCCTAGTTCAGTGTTAGTATTTCTGGCTATTATTCTGCTAACCATCCCGAGATGTTTTTTTTTTTTGTTTTTTTTTTTAAATAAAAGAGAGTTTCTGGTTATCACTGGTTGAAAGTTGTGGCTGAAATGTTGGTTATTCACCCAGTATCTGTGACTCCCCCATAGTCCCTGGCCCCCTTCAGTTAATTGGGGTCATGTAACTGTTCGCGGCCACCTACGGTGTGGCTAATTGCGCCGTGTGACAGGAGTTCTGCAGGTGATACTATGTGACCAGCCCTAAGCTGTGGGCAGAGGCGGTGCTGAGCGTGGCTTTCTGCAGCGGCCGCAGCCCCAGGGGACTGTGTGCTCTGCGTGGTGGCTTCAGGAAGCCTGCGTCTTGGGGTCACAGCTGGGAAGGGGGCTCCCTGAAGAGACAGCAGACCCACGTGAGACTGTTAACGTGCTAGAAATAAACTTTTGATGTGCTGGGACACTGAGACTCTTTGTAAGTGCCGCACAGCCGAGACTAAGTTGTGTTTTTCTTTTTTGGTTTCAAGATGAGAACTCAGTGCTTCGTGACTTACATACAACACCCAGTGCTCATCACAAGTGTCCTCCTTAGTGCCCATCCCCCATCTAGCCCATCCCCCACGCCCTCCCCTCCATCAACCCCTGCTTGTCCTCTATCATTAAGATTCTCTTGTGGTTTCTTTTAAACTTTTATTTTTAATGTTTATTTATTTGAGAGAGAAAGAGAGAGCATGAGCAGGGAAGGGCAGAGAGAGAGAGGGAGACACAGAATTCGAAGCAGGCTTCAGATTCTAAGCTGTCAGCACAGAGCCCAATGTGGGACTTGAACTCACAAACTGTGAGATCAGGACCTGAACTGAAGTCTGACATTTAACCGACTGAGCCCCTGAGGTGCCCCACGAGACTCTGTGGTTTCTTTCCCTGTCTTCTCCCCGCCCCCCTCACAGAAGGGATTTTTAACTCTAATTTCTTCCAATCGTCTATCTGATGTTGCCTTCATTCATTCACTGGTGTTTATTATTTTTTTTAATTTGTTCTTGAGAGAGAAAGTGTGAGTGGGGGAGGGGAAGAAGGAGGGGGAGAGACAGAGTCTCACGCAGGCTCTGCACTGGGTGTGGGTCTCACAACCATGAGCTCCTGACCTGAGCCGAAATCAAGAGTCGGACGGTTCGTGGACGAAGCTACCCCAGGGGCCCCGCACGCGGCATGTGAGTGTGTCCTAGCTAGGGCCTGGGCACCGGACGGTAGCAAGCGAGCGGGGGACCAGGAAGTTAACGGAATACTGCTGAGCAGAGCAGCGTGCATTCAGCCCAAGCTCAGGAAAGGCTTCCAGGGAAAGGAGACACTTAGAGTCCTGAGAGACAGTGGGAGGTAGTGAAGTCTAAGAAGTCATGGAAAAACATTTTAGGCAGGAGAAACGTGAAGGGTAGAGGGGTGAGGATGGACGAGCAGGTCGAGGGAACTGCAGTAGTAAGTCAGTGGTGCCAGCGAGCCCCCCCCTCGTTGGGACGGCGCACATGACCTCTGGGAGAGTCTCACCCGCCTTGCCCTCCCCACAATTGGCAACTGCTAATATTGGCTGATTCGGTTCGGTTATTTTGCTATGTGGAGTGCTGAACGGGGCTAGGAAACCTAATTAAACATGGTTTTAGGATGAGCCAGCCCTGAGGGCAACTCCTGACTTGGTCATTGGACCAGTCACGTACCCTTCTGTAGGAAATGTTCATGATACAACTTCATTCCATGTTGCGGGGTTCGTGAGAACATGTAGTCTGCTTCCACGGGCAGCACAATTTACAGTGGACAGCACGCGCACACACACGCACACGCACACGCACACACGCACGCAGGGTCTGGTACAGCGTAAGCCAGTTCACCACGTCCACGGGCGGCTCTGAGGCAGTATCGCCAGGACGTGGCGGCCGTGTCCCATGTGCTCTCCGGAGTCAGACAAATGACGGGCCACAGTCCCCTGGGGAGATGTCTGCCCTAAACAGTCGGGTTCCCACCCAGACCTGGGTGGCCTTGGTTGGGTTCCCTGGGAAGTGATGGCGGTAATGGCGGTGGCCCGTCAGGGTGGGGCCACGACTGCCTGGGCAGAGTGCGGGTGACGTCTGGAGCATCTGCTGGCCCCAGGCCCAGAGGGGCGTCCGGTGGCCCGGCGCTGGGGGGAGAAGTGTGTGGTCGTCTATCTTCACCCCAAGCGTGGCCAAGGCCGCACACCCAGGCTGCTTTTCTCGCCCTTCTGTTCGTAGAGAGCTGTCAGCCCCTAGTCTCCTAATGGCCTTGGGTGCAAGGCTTTTGGCAGTTAAGGAAGTAGTGATGAACTCTCAAAGCTGGAAGGGAAGACCCAGTGTAAGGAGCGTGACTTGTCTTCAGCTGATCCTCTTTGACCCTCAGGGCCAAAGCTCTTTGCCCTCCATCCCCCCGCTGTCCTCTGACCCCAGGGACTTCGAGCCTCCAGTAGGGCAGAGAAATGAAACAGGAGCAGAAGGGAAGTGCTGGGTGAGAATCCACTGTCAATCTCTGTGGCTCCAGCAGGGCCCTTCTCAGGGCTATCCCTGGGTCCGGGGGTCCCGAAATCCAAGGATTCAGCGCCATCCGAGGTGCCCTCAACAGCTGATCCTGACCTCCTCTCACAGGCCCAGGGAGTGTGTGCAGAAATGGTGTACTGTCAGGGATGCGGCATCCAGTTCCGCAGGTTGTACACTGCACAATAATGGTCAGCTCAGGGAGCACTGAGTGAGGGCTAAAATCCAGCCCACAACTCTTACCAGATTGTGCCCATTTATGAAGTTGCAATTGCTCAAAGGGGGCATTTTTTCTTCTAATTCCTACAAAAATGCCTTCCAAGCTAGTGTGTGGTCCTCTTTACCATGGTCTCAAAGATCCCTCCCTCCTAGAGTGTTCCCCAGACTCCGGCCTCTCTTTCCATAAGAAGTGGCACTGGATATGTCACAGCTGGCTTTTCCTTGTACCTTCTCATCCTTCTTCCGGAGCCCCCTTCTGCCCTCCTGCTGTGCCTGCCACTCTATTGCCAAGTCTTTATTGGCCAAAGCATTG
>PISW01007147.1:62247-95615 GCA_004023785.1 Mungos mungo
GAAGGGAGGGGGCTGTGGAAGGGAGGGGGAGGGAAGGACGGAGTGCATCCCCAGGGCCCTGCGGCCACCCAGGATCTGGAGCACTCCCATCTCCCCAGGGCACCCGCGTGCTGACGGGGAGCAGGAGGACTTCCCCCAGGTGACTTTCAGCCGCCCTTGACCTCTCAGCATTGGAGGCGCGGTGCGGTGCAGGGCCCCCGGCTTGGAGCTGCGGCCTGCGGCCAGGCCCCTGCTGCCGGGTGTAGCTGCATAGATAAAACACGAATGTAAAGAGCATCGTGTGAAATGCAGTCAGATGATTCAGAGGAGATTCTGACAAGGTCCTTGGGCACCCGGGGCTGGAGGAGCCAGGATTTGCCTCCCGACGGGGGAGGCTTAGACCGATATGTCAGATTTGCAGAAGCGGAGAATGAGCGCATGCCTGAAGCTAAGAGCCACGTGGACAAAGACAAGAACTAGGCTTTGCGGCCAGGAGTCCATCTGTTCAAGGTTCCTCGAGCGAGCGCGGCAAGGGACAGCCCGCAATTCCATGAGACTCAGCCTTCTCTCCAGTTTAACCTGTGCCCCCAGGGGCTGGTAGCCGATCACTTCCCTTTCTTCAGATTCTGGGCCCTTCTAGCTACTTGGGTCCCAGCCTGTGAGTTTCCCCAGAAACAGTTCTGCCAGGGTTGTTCTCCAGAGCACTGGATCCTGTCACCCGTCACCTCCTGCTGGGTCCCCTGCAGCCAGGTTGGAGCACACTCTCCCAGCGCACTGCGCCTTACCCCCCTTCCCATTACTATGTTTGTGCTCACCGGCTCCCCATGAGCTTTCCTTCCCAGCAGCAGCCCCCCTCCCCCCACTACGTCAGAGTCTGCCCTGAGCTACAGATCCCCGCAGGCCACTGGGCATGAAGAGCCAGACATGTGCCCGCACCCCAGGGTCAGCCCTTGGCCAACTGTGGAGAGATTCCGGGTACGAACACGCCATTTCCCTTGTCCCTGAAGTGTGCCTAAGCCGTCTGTGGAGTCCCTTGCAAGGCTGAGCCCAGTTTCCCTCTGTGGGACTTTGCTTGATGTCATACTTTGCTTAGCATGTTTTCCTTTTTTGTTTTTTAATCTTTATTTATTTTAGAGAGAGAGCAAGCGAGCAAGGAAGGGGCAGAGAGAGAGGGAGACAGAGAATCTGAAGCAGGCTCTACTCTGTCAATACAGAGTTTGACTCCGGGCTTGAACCCACAAACTGTGAGATCGTGACCTGAGCCCATGGAGCCATCCAGGAGTCCCAGCATTGTTTTTCTTTCCTGATCCCACTTCCCTCTTCCCTCCTCAGTTGTTCTCAGAACGGAAGGATTTCCGAAGTACTTTTATCTGAATTCTCAGATCAGAATTTGTCTCTGCAGATCCCAACTTAGAAGCCAAGTATGGAAGTCAAATCATGGCTCCCCAAAGCGGTCCACATCCTAACCCCAAGAACTAACAAACATGGCAAAGGGATTTGCATGTGTGATTAAGGTTAAGACAGACGATTAGACTATCTGGGGAGGCCCACGTGTTACGTGGGGTTTTAAAAATAGAGAACTTTCTCTGGCTGGCGTGAGAAACATGGCAGAAGAGGTCACTGGATGGATTCCAAGCATGAGAAGAATTCACCACGCCCTTGTCACTGAGATGTAGGGGCTGCGTACAGGACCTGAGTGGGGCCGCTAAGAGCTAAGGGTGGCCCCCACATGAAGACCAGCAAGGTAATAAGAACTCAGTCTTGCAGCTGCACGGAACTGGATTCTGCAAAAATCTGAATGAACTCAGAAATAGATTCTTCCAGGCCCTGCAAGCTGGAGCCCGCTGGCCGTCACTCCGAGTTCTGCCTTATGAAACCCAGAGCATAGACAACCCAGCCAAGCCAGCTCGTACTTCTGACCTACAGGACTTGGAAATAACACGCTCGTGTTCATTTTTTAAAAAAAATTTTTGAGAGAGACAGAGAGAGACAGCGTGAGCAGGGGAGGGTCAGAGAGAGAGGGAGACACAGAATCTGAAGCAGGCTCCAGGCTCTGAGCTAGCTGTCAGCACAAAGCCAGACGCGGGGCTCGAACCCACAAACCGGTAGATCATGACCTGAGCCGAAGCCAGACGCTCAACCAACGGAGACAGCCAGGCACCCCTCGTGTTCATTTTTAAGGGGCTAAATTTGTGGTAATTTGTTAAAGCAGCAAGTGAAACTAATAGACTAAGATTTCCCCTAAAATATACCCACTCACTGCGTGTTCTCATTGCACCGGGAATGCCATGGGTTGTGCTCTTAAATGGGCCGACTTCACATCCACATACCGATGTACAGATTGAGGACGTTGGTTGACTGTCTCCGGTCACTCCTTCTGTCCCTTCACTGACCTCGGGCACCCCTTCGTTCCTCTGTTTAACCCCCACCTGCGTTTTATCGGTGAATGAATACTGATGGCTCCGGAGACACGGAGGCTGTCGAGGAAACGGGAAATCGTGTGTGGCAAACGAGGCCGCCCCTGTGGTTGGGGAGGATCACCACGGCGTGGATGGGGGGCTTCCATCACGGCACTGGTCCCCCCACATTAGGTTCCCCGGAGATGAGCCGTCCGGATGACAAGAGTGAAATCGAATCCTGAGGGCCTTGGAGCGAAGGGGCTAAGACCTCACCCTGGTGCGCAGTGGTTGAAGGCTTCTTCCAGCAGGTTCTGACGCTGGGGCCCGCATTCAGGGCACCGTGTGTGTTCACTACGTACTGGTTTGCACCAATGAGTGTGTAACTCAGGAGTTTGCTTGTCATCTGTGCGCAGGGGCCATGCTCACCTCCACATCGTTCTGATTTTAGTGTTCGTGCTGCCGAAGGGAGCACTGAATGTGGAGCTCAGACACCAGCGGTCAGGTTTCCCGCGCTGCCTCAAGCAGCCGTTTCGCTGCTGTCTGTTCCGAGCCTCTTAAGGTGTTTGTCTCCTCTCCTACAGGTCTGCAGCCACGGAGAGGTCACTTCGTGTAGCTTTGAAATTCTGCTGAAAAATTCCCTTGAACGTTTCAATTCTCCCAAGTCCCGCTTCCTGCTGTCATATGGAAAACAGCTCTGGCCCCGCACAGAAATAGAACCCGCCCTGTGAGCGCCTCTCCGTCAAACTTTATCACCCAAGTCTGTGTAGAGACTATATTTACAACTTCACTCTTCCTTTCAGGTTCATGGAAAGACTCTTGGCGGAACGAATACAGCGCAGGTTCTGAATGTGCTCCGGCGACACCACTCACTCCAACGTGCGGCACAGGATCAAGTCCAGGATGTAAAGCTGTAGGACCAAAATATCTCACTTTGAGGACTCATCACGTGTCCTGGGTGGGGTGCTTCTCTGTCTCCCCGGGTTTTTGTCTGAATCATTTTTCTACCAACTCGGGGGCAAGCCCTGGGTCCCCAGATGCCTGTGGACCTGCTGTCTCTTCTCCATGCCCTTGAGGGACCAAGCCCTCCTAACTATGGGGAAGAAAAGCCACCACCTTGTACCAAAGAAACTCACCAAGATGCATCTTCTAGATTAAACTTCACTGGGGAGTCTTTTGACAGCAGCGATGCCCAGTGGGGAAAGGGATGTCCAGAGACTTCGGGGACATTCCACTAGGACTATTCAACCTCACAAATCTAGTTTCCTTCTTTTGTGGTGACTTGAGAGGGGGCCTTCCTCTGGGAGGCTGGGTCGTGTGACCTTCTGTGACCAGTGCGTCCCTGACCCCGAATCCTTCCTAGTCAGTGCCGGTGTTGCCCGCAGCCCTTCTCCCTGGACCTTCTCCTTGTTTCTCTAACTCTTTCTCATCTACCAGAAGACCCACATCCATGGTGAAGCCTCCCCCTTTCCCCTCTGGGTCTCTGTTGAAGCACACGTGTCCTTTTACCGATTATGAGACGTTGTTTTCGATCTTCCTTCTAACTCGAACTCATCCAAGCAAATGCTCTGTGTCCTCCTGTAATGTTTCTGTCAGCGTGCAGCTGCCCACCCGTGCTGGGGCCTCAAGGATTCTTCGTCTCTCAGGGCCTCCCCGGCGTCACTGCTCTGGGAGTCGGGAGCTTTTTCCATCCCGGTGTCTGGTTCTCTGATGATCTGGGCTGGATGAAGGGTGATGGAAATGGGACTCTGAGCCACATGGCTGGCTGAGCTCTTTCCCTCTCCCCCCCCACCCCCAGAGCCGCACCTCCAGCGGTGGACGTGCTCTAGGCCCATGGCGTGGGGGGCTGTGTCAAGGGGACACGGAGTCCTCCCCGAGATGCCTCAGTGGCTCTCTTCCTCTTCCCTGATCCTCGGCTTCTTCATTTGTGCTGACTTTTGTCAGCATCCTGAGAACGGATTCATCTCTCAGGCAGGTTTCACATTAATAAAGCTCATGAATGGGACCCAAGTTGAAAAGAAACAGGCCAGATTAATAGTTTACGAGAACCGTCTCAAGAAGTGGAATATTTCACGTCCGGCGCAGAAGCATGCTATTTCCCTGGAACAGAGTTACCTCAAAGCTAAACCGTAACCAGAGTCCCAAATCTGATTTGCAGTGAGAAATCCCTACCACAGAGAGGAAATTCTGAAGCCCAAGGGAGCCTATACTCCCCGTGGGTGGTCTTGTGCTGGGAGCCAAGTCGTTCTACGGTTGACTGGTAGGGGTAGAAGCAGAACACAGGGAGTCAAAGGAAAGAAACGGTCAATGCCATGAGGACATCAGGGCACGATGCTTTCTTCTGCTGGTCTCCTCGTGACCATCCAAGAACTCAGCGTCTGTAGCCACGATTCACCACGTCTGCCTCCATCGTTAGAGTAGAGACGTCTTCACCACCCAGCGCTAATGCTCTAGGTCTACTGCGTACGGCCCTCTCTCCGCCGGGCAGTGGTGGCTTCTCACCATCCGTTTGCCCAGGTTCTCCTGTTTCTGCATGGCTGAGGCAGGCCCTCTTCTCATGGAGATGCCTCCTTTAGAGGCCAATACACTCGGTCTGATTAGAGTGGGGACCTGCCAAGTAGAGATCCGTGCTGACTCCATACAGGAGGGTTTGTCATTTCATTCCCCGCTGACTTTACAATCTGGCTCTTGAGGGGAAATTCTATCTCTCTTATTCCCAGGTTCTCACACCAGGAACCCCAAACTTACTTTTTTACTCCAAGATGTATGTATGTATGTAAATTTTATTTAAATCCAAGTTAGTTAACATATAGAGTAATAATGTTTTCAGGAGTAGGATTCAACGATTCATCACTTAAGATTAATACCCAGGGCTCATCCCAACAAGTGCCTTTCTTAATTCCCATACCCATTTAGCCCATTCCCCATCTAACACCCATCCAGCAACCCTGTCTGTTCTCTGTTTATAAGAGTCTCTTATGGTTTTCCCCCTCTATGTTTTTATCTTGTTTTTCCTTCCCTCCCCCTCTGTGACCCCCAAACTTCATATAAAGCCACTAATCTCAGAGCCCCTCTCTACCACTTCCTGCCCTGATGCTTTCTAGAAGTTCTAGGCTCCGTGTGGGTGTACAAGATGTCAATGGGATAAAGACACAGGAATAGTCCTTTGGCCACCATAAGATACAGCCCGACAGCTACTCTGAGGTCTGATAGCTACAGAAGATGCACAGTGGGGGCGTTGTTTGTTCCTTCAAACAACAAGGACAATGAAAACCGACCACCAGGGCTGCTACATGGGTTAAAGCAGGGGCCACCCAGTGACATTTGTTTGGCTATATTCTGCCTCATTGTAGTGAAAACTTCTACTAGATTCTGCCAATTGACTACCCATCAAATTCTGGTTTCCGTGAAGTTACACGTTTCTAAATTTTGATAGTATTTCTAGGTTGGGGAAGCATTTGTAATGCAATTTAACCATAAATAGAATTCCCGGTTCCACAATATATTTTATAGTTTGTTGCTGCAAAATCCAAACCTAAAACTTTATAGACATTAAGGATAAATGAAAACGTTGTTACTATCCTGGGTTGTTACTGTCCTGGGTTTCTCTCTCACTTCACCTAGGAATTTGAGCGAGCTAAGCTTTGAACACTGAGCTCTGATTGCTTTAGATTCAGCTAAAGTCAGTGAAGGTAACTCCATGTGGGGAGACATCGGAGACATTGGTATTCATGTTAGCATTCTCTATGAGTCTGTTGACTGCAACATCAACTTTTTTAAATTTCAGAAATAGGTCAGTTCAAAAGAACTTTAAAAATTTCAAGACTCAGTGTCTGCCATGGGGAATGAAGACTAAAAATACTAAAGAAAATATTTTGAGACACAGCTCTTCATGGGGAAACGGAACCGTTTTCAAAGAATTTAACTGTGTCCTTGGCGTTCCGTTTAGATTCTTTTATTGACTCTGACGTGTTGGAAAGAGAATGAGCTTGGGTCTGGTCAAAACAAGTAGAGGACCCAACCATGGAAGCTTCGACAGACTGGTTTTACTTCTGTTTGAATTTTGCTCCACGGTGAAAATGTGGGGGATGGTATCAGGAGTCAAGGCATAATGTGAAAAAATGGTCCATAAATGTGACTTTCCTCCCTTTGCAGCATCTTTATCTTTTTTTTATTTTTAAAATAAAATATGTTTATGGGGGCACTTGGGTGGCTCAGTCAGTTAAACATCCAACTGTTGGTATTGGCTCAGGTCTTGATCTCAGGGTTGTGAGTTCAAGCGTTGCATTGGGCTCTGCGCTAGGAGTGAAGTCTACTTAAAAGATAAAATAAAATAAAACAAATATTTGTATACATTTTTTTCTCCCCAGAGAAAAACACATTTTGAAAATAAAAGAAAATGTGATAAAACAAATAATCACTTTAATCCTCTGATTCTGTATCATTCAAATACATCTGTCTCAAATGGTGCACTTGCGGTAACTTGTAGTGAACTCAGATTTCCAGAAAGAGGGCAAAAATTTCCTTTGTTTTGAAGCTTAAAATGAACACCACTATCATGTGTTGACATTTCTCAGGTATTTTCTGGCTTGGGAAAAAAGCAATTGGCCACAGAAAACCCGACACCAAGGCAAGGAGCGGAATAACTAAGATGGAGGCATCTGTGCCCCTGCGCTGTGAGGTGGCCCCTGATCTTCACCCGTACTGGGGATGTTGCTCTCCTATCCTCTCCCAAGAAGTTCTTTTTTTTTAAATGTCTATTTTTATTTATTTTGAGAGAGAGAGAGAATGTGAGTGGGGGAGGAGAAGAGGGAGAAGGAGAGAGAATCTCAGCAGGTGCCACCCTCGGGGCGGAACCCGATATGGGGCTTGATCCGTGACTCTAGGATCATGACCAGAGCCAAAATCAAGAGTCATGCTGAACTGACTGAGCCACCAGGTGCCCCTCCCACATAAATTCTTAGCTGCCTTCTCCTTTGAGGAGACGTTACAACATCACTTTGGGAAGTCATTGGATATGTTTTCCCAGTCGAAGAAACCAAGACGCGCATGCAGCGTTAATGTCTTGCCTGAAGTTGTACAAGCTAATAACAGTCACACCGGAATCCAAGGCTCAGCCGTGTCAGAGCACCGGGGGTCCCCACCCCCTGCTGGAGGGGCCCCTCCCCCACCCCGCCAGATGGGCTCCCTCCCCCCTTCCGCCAGATGGGCCCCTCCCCCACCCCCGCCAGATGAGCGATACTGTGCTATTTGCAATAACTATTTGCCTATAGTTCTGCATGAATCTCATTAATATTAATGTTATCAACACTCAGGAATCTATTTTAAGGTGGTCTGAGGTAACAATCTGCCCACATGCATTATTTTCTTTTAGGTACTTTAATCATTTATAATTTCCAGCCAATAACAATTTCATTATAAAGGGATTAGTGAGCATATCAGCATTATTACCGCCTGGAGTCACCACCCTTGGGCATCTTCTCTTCTTGCCCCTTTATTAAGAACTTCAAAACCCCTGACATCTTGTCAATTAAGTCAGATTAGCTGAAATTGGTTGCTGGGGCGTTATAACAGCTCTGGGTTGCAAATATATGTTCATGACTTATAAGCCCTTTGAATATTACTATACATTAGTAATAAAATAATCCAGCCTTGAAATCAAGGATTACCAGTCAATTTGTCTTACATAAGTTTAGAGAGCAATATTGCCTTCTAACCCAAAGATAAAGTGACTTACAATCTGCTGGCAGACACGTACACCCGCTCTGGCAGCAGTTCTAATCTCTCTCAGACGGAAAACACTGCAAGAATAGGAAACAAACTCCTAGCTGCCTTTCTCTTGTCTCCCTTCCGACCAGCGTATGGAAGATATTCCCAATAGCCAGGGAATGCAATCCAGTTCATTCCTTCTTGCATTCCCAGGAGGTCTGCATCCAGCAACAATGGGAAGAGGGCACATTCAATGCCTGCAGCCCGAGACGTTTTCTTTTTTCTTTTTAAATTTATTTTTTATTTTTTAAATGTTTTATTTATTTTTGTGACAGAGAGAGACAGAACATGAACAAACAGGGGCAGAGAGAGAGAGAGGGAGACACAGAATCTGAAGACAGGCTCCAGGCTCTGAGCTGTCAGCACAGAGTCCGACGCGGGGCTCCAACCCACAGACCGTGAGATTGTGACCCGAGCCAAAGTCAGAGGCTTAACCGACTGAGCCACCCAGGCGCCCCCCGGAGACATTTTCAATACACTACTGGAATGCTTCCCTACCACTTTGCCTAAGAAGACAGAATCTTCCTGCCAAGTAGCAAACCGTTTGTGTGAATCCGAAAGATATGTGACTTTGGGTAATATTTCTGAGTGACAAAAGTGTCAGTCATTATTTAATAAATGTATGCACGTGGTAGGAAAATCGAAGTAAAGCATATGTGAAATTAAAGCTCAATTTGAACATTAAGATTCCCTAAAACTAATTTGCTTTTCTTCTGTGATGTAATACATTTTTAAATGAGACTTTAAATTACTACTTTTGGTTTCATGTTATTGCTGATGATCTTCCTTGTTCTAAAATCTACTTTGCAATCTTGAAACTACTCCAGTTTTCCTTTGGTTAGTTAAAAACTGGTGTATCTTTTTCCATCCTTTTACTTTTAACCTATTTATGTCTTTATATTTAAAGTAGGTTTTCGTTAGACGGCATGTAGTTGAGTCTTGCTTTTTATTAAGAGACAGATCATCTATTTTAAGGGGCACATTGAACTATTCACTTTTAGAAATGATTATTGATAAGGCTGGGTTAAGATCCACCAGCTGGCTAGCTGCCTTCTATTTGTTCCATTTGTTTTTGTGCTTTTTCCCTCTTTTTCTGATTTTTCTGGGCTTAACTGAACATTTTTATGATTTTTCTTTTTCTTCTCTATTGGATAAAGAGTATTACACCTCTTTCGGGTGGTTTCTCCAGGGTTTACGGTACACATTTATAAAATATGAATCGGTTTCAAATAATATATATCACGTCTTACATTCCCTGTTCTCCTGGCCACACGGCCATGGTCTGAATGTCTGCGTTTCTCTTCCAATTCATATGTTGAAATTCTAATGTCCAATGTGATGGTATTTGGAGATGGAGCCTTTGAGAGCTTCCGAATCATGAGGGTCAAGCCCTCATGAATGCGATTAATGCTCTTAGGAAAGAGCCCCCCAGAGCCCCTGGCCCCTGCTGCCTTGCGAGGGCACAGTGAGAAGGTTGTGATGTGGAGGAGGGCACTCAGCCATGCACGCCGGCACCCTGACCTCAGCCTTCCAGCCTCCAGAGTGGTTAGAAATAATTTCTGTTGTTTACAAGCTACTCAGCCTGTGCTGTTTCGTGACAGCAGCCCAAACACACTAGGACACATCGCTTGTGCCATCTGTCATGCATCTCACTGTGACACATGCTGTGAACACACAATCATCACTATAGCTTTTGCTTTAAACAGATTTTAAACAGATACAAGAAGCAATTGCAAAGAAGTGTTTTATTTTACCTGTATTTATTCCGCTTCCGATGCTCTGCCTTTCTTTGTGTGGATGCTAGTTTCTGGCTGTGTCAACTTCCTTCCGTCTGAAGAACTTGGAGAGGAAATCTGTTGACAACGAGTGTCCTGGATATTTGTCCGTCTGCGAAAGTGTTTACTCTTGAGGGATATTTTTGGTGAGTACAGAATCATGCAATGGCAGTGCTTTTCCTCAGCACTTAAAAAAAAGCCACAGTTTCTGATGAGAATTGGTGATAATTCTTATTCTTGTTCCTTTGTAGGTGACTTGTGGTTTTTTTGGGGGTGCTGGGCACTTTAAAGATTTTGTCTTTGTCTCTGGTTTTTAGAAGTTTGACTATGATAATGTGTTTTCTTTTTTCCCCTTTTCCTTTTAGGCATAGATTTATCCTGCTTGGGGTTCTCTGAAGTTCTCGGATCTGTGGTTTCATATCTGTCACTAGACACTTTCCCCTTAAGCTTGGGAGCAACGCAGGAATGTCTTTTCTTACCACTCTTCCTCATCATTGCACTCAGAGTCCTAGCTAGCTCATCAAGGCAGGGGGAAAAGCGTACAGATGGGAAAGAAAGAATAAAAATGTTCCTATTTGCAGATGACATATTTTCATTGTAGAAAATCTTGTAGGAAAAAAGTGCAAGGACATAAGCTTGCAGGATACAAAGACAACACACAAAAATCAACCGTATTTCTCTACGCTAACAATGAAAAATTGAAAACTGAAATTCTAAAAAATAATACCATTTATAATGGTTCCCAAAATGGAATGCTTAGCCGTAAATCTAACAACAACTAGTATAAGATCTCTGTGTTGAAACTTATAAAATGCTAAAGAAAGAAATTAAAGAAGACCTAAATCAATGGAGGGATATATTGTAGTGATGATTTGGAAGACTCAACACAGTAAAGATGTCAGTTCCCCCAAGCTGGTTTACAGATTTAATGGGATTTAAATAAAAATTCAAGTAGGAGTTTTTGGGACATAGTCAAGCTGTTTCTAAAATGTGTATGTAAAGGCAAAGGAACTAAATTGCCAGAGTAACTTGAAAAAGTAAAATAATGTTGGAGGAATTACAAATACCCAATTTTAAGAGTTAATATAAAGCTACTCTAATCAAAGTACTATAGTATTGGCGAAGCTCTAGGTACAAATATCCGGTGCGCAGAAGGGAGGCTAGAAATATCCCCAAACATATGTGGGCAAAGACGTTTTGACCAAAGGGCAAAGACATTTCACTGGAGTCATGTTATTCTTTTCAACAGATGGCTCTGGAAAAACTGGACATCACACACAAATTAACCTTGACCTAAACTTTACACTTAATAGAAAAATTAACTTAAAATGTATCCCGGATCTAAATGGGAAATGTAAAACTATCAATCTCTTAGAATAAAACACAGGAGAAAGTCTTCATGACCTGAGATAAAGCAAAGCGTTCTTAGACTTGATCCATTTTTAAAGATATTTAAAAATTTTAATTCCAGAATAGTTAACACACCGTGTTATATTAGTTTCAGGTGGATAATATATAGAGATTCAACAATTCCATCCATCACCCAGTGCTCATCACAAGTGCACTCCTTAATCTCCAGACATGATCCATTTTTGAAAACTGGTAAATCTGACATCATTTTAAAAAAAGTGTTCTGTGAGAGACCCTTAAAAGAATGGGAAAGACCGGAAGCACTAGATGTCGGCAAGAATGTGCCGCACCTGCAATGCTCACACCTCATAGTGGGAGTAAACAGTGGTACAACCTCTGGAAGAGTTTTAGAGCATCATAAAGTTAACTGTACCTTCACCATATGACCCAGCAATTTTTTGCCTGGTGTTTCCCAGGAGAATGAAAACATGTATCTCCAAGAAGACTCATACAAGAATGTTCGCAGCTACCTTGGCTGTGATAGACAAAACCTTAAACCAGCCCAAACACCCACCAATAGTACAGTGAATAAGCCTTTGGTTCCATGTACCCAACGTTTATTTATTTTTATTTAAAAATTTTTTTAATGTTTATTTTTGAGAGAGAAAGAGAGAGCGAGTGGGGCAGGGTCAGAGAGAGAGAGAGGGAGACACAGAATTCAAAACAGGCTCAAGGCTCTGAGCTGTCAGCACAGAGCCCAATGTGGGGTTCGAACCCATGGATGGCGAGATCATGACCCTAGCTGAAGTCCAGCGCTTAACCGATTCAGCCACCCAGGCGCCCCTCCTGATGTTTAAAAACAGGTAAAGCTAATCTATGGGGACAGAACGTTGGTTGGGTGTGACGGGTGGGAGATGCCCAGAAGGAAGCACCTGGAAACCATCTGGGATGACGGACATGTTGTATGGAGACCAGCTTGGCCGTGCTCCCGACGACGCTCTGAACACCCTCCCTACTCCGTATATCCTTTTGTCGTGTGACTTCGCCACCCTTTTGCCGTAAGTCTTCTCTTCCCATTGAACGTGGTCCAGTGCAATGACCTCTTCTGACCAACCAATGAAGAGGTCACCCTGGCCTTTGTTTTCTAGGTTCCAAGGAGATGTGACTGGTAAAATCGAAGCCATCAGATCCTTTTCCGAATCTCTGAACTTTACTCTCCAACACATGCTGCTTCAATTTGTAAGACTTGGACTGAATGAGTTGCAGAAAATAAAACATGTTACTGTGCTCATGGCTTGGTTTCCGAAAAAGAAATAGAGTGAAAATTCGCCTTACCCTGTAAGACTGCCTCAGATAAGGACCGAAGGCAGGTTACCTATTACGGTAAGTTTCAAGTAACTTTCAAGGCTGGACCTTAACAGAGCATCACTTTAGCCTGGGCCTCTTGGACGCTCCTTGGAGCCCAGCTGCCAGGCAGCCGCACGTAAGGGCTACGTCTGGAGTCTCAGCGGGAGGTGGGTCCCAGCTGCCAGCCTATCTCCACCTTCTAGCCGTCCCAGTCACCAGCTGACATCCTGTGAAAGGGAACCCCTTGGTCAGCCCGATGAGTCTTGAGAAATAATAAATTGTTCTTAAGTTACTCAGTTTTGGCGCAATTTTTTCCTGCAGCAGTAATTAACCATAGCTTTTGGGCTACTAGTCACCTGGGCTTGTGCATTTGGGCAAACTCACGGATTGTATACTTACATCCTCAACACTGTGCCGGGCGTTAACTTGACCCCAAAAAGAAAAAAAGAACTTACCAAGCAGAAGTAAAACTTATCTAAGCATCTTTACTCGTCATAAAAAACCAATGCCCATCACCATAAGAAATCCAAAGCCAATGCTATTGAAGTCAGGATCTAGAAAGGGGTGCTGTATGATTTAACGTTGCTTTCAAGATTTTAGCTAATTCCTGTATAAGAAATTGTAAAAGGCAAGTTTTGAAAAATAAGAGAAAAAATGATTTTACACGTTAGTGTTAAAACCGTATACCTAGAAAAACCCAGGGAATCTATTTGACAATATGAGAACTTATAAAAAATATAGTGAGGTGAACGGATTAGTTGGCAAGTGCTGGTGGCTTTCCTTATATAAACAACACGAAGTTAGAAACAGAAATGAAAAGATATCCAACTCCCAGTAGCAACGAAAATACCATAGTTTACAAAGTTACAGAAACCAAATGGAGAAAGCTACAAAACATTATTGAAAATAAGATAAAATATAAGATTGGGGGCGCCTGGGTGGCTTGGTCAGTTAAGTGTCTGACTCTTGGTTTTGACTCAGGTCATGATCATGTGGTTTCATGAGTTTGAGCCCCATGTCGGGCTCTATGCTGGCAGTGCAGAGCCTGCTTGAGATTCTCTCTTCCTCTCTCTCTCTCTCTCTCTGTCCCTCCCTCCCTCACGCTGTCTCTGTCTCTCTCAAAAGAAATAAATACAGGGGCACCTTGGTGGCTCAGTCGGTTAAGCCTCCGGCTTTGGCTCAGGTCATGATCTCACGGTTCGTGGGTTTGAGCCCTGCATCGGGATCTGTGCTGACAGCTAGCTCAGAGCCTGGAGCTGCTTCAGATTCCGTATCTCCCCCTCTCTCTGACCCTCCCCTGCTTGCACTGTCTCTCAAAAATAAATAAAAAAACATTTAAAAAATTAAAAAAAAATACATAAACTTAAAAAAAGTAAAATGAGATATGCTAGAATCTTGGCTGGGAAAATATATATGAAAGTATTAATCTCTCTGCGTCCACACATTCAGTTCTTACTGTCTTGTAAGAATCCCAACCCTGTTTAATTAACTGGCTCAAATCACTTGACAATTCACAAGGAAGAAGCTAAGATACTTTTGAGAAGTAAAATGGTGATTGCATATTTGCTTTATCAGCCACTGCAATGACTCTATAAAACTTACTGAAGCTGACATAACAGTAAACCCAGGAGTCTGTGGGGCAGAAATGTCCACAAACAAATCTGAGAATGCATGAGAACCGATTTACGCAGTCGGCCTTTCATTTCTGGTGTTTATCTAATACACAACGCTGGCCTGAGCTGTCTTTTATCAGAAAGGATGCAATCTTAGTATTCCCGAGGTCCACAGACATCAAAGTATATTCTCGCCAGGGGCAAATGGAGGTATTTCAGACTGGGGAGCCATATCAAGGGCATACATATTTTCTTGATATCTTTTAAATTTTATTATTTTAATTTTTCCTTTATGTTTTCCATACTTTTTAAAAATGTTTATTTTTGAGAGAGAGAAAGAGTGAGTGGAGGAGGGACAGAGAGAGAGGGAGACACAGAATCTGAAGCAGGCTCCAGGCTCTGAGCTGTCAGCACAGAGCCTGATGTGGGACTCGAACTCACAAACTACGAGATCATGACCTGAGCCGAAGTGGGATGCTCAGTGGACTGAGCAGGTGTCCCCCGTCCCCCCCCCCCCCCCCCCCCCCCCCCCCCCCCCGCCACATCTTCCTATAAACATGGTGTCTTTCTAGTTTGATTGTCAAACAACCGTCAAATCTTCCTGGTGATCTTTTCAACAATGAACTCAGTAGCTGTGGCTCTGACAACGCATATAACTCAGTGGATACAACACTGTGAACAGCCGTTTTGACCAAGTTAGTTTATGATAACATCAAGGGTTGGAGCTGGCAGACAGCATTGGCGTTGGCTTCACAAATGTTAAACCATAGGGGAAAAAAAGGTATGTTTCAGACTCAAAGAGATACCTTGGATCTGCTTCATTGTAACAGTTTTGCTTTTCCTCCTTGAGAACTTTCTACCGCAGCTCTGCCTCCATAATCCTCCCCATCTCCCCCCAGAGTGTGTGCACCCCTGAGACTCAGCCTTAGGTCAGGGTCCGCGGCTGCTCGGGCA
This sequence comes from Mungos mungo, assembly GCA_004023785.1. Lineage (NCBI taxonomy): Eukaryota > Metazoa > Chordata > Mammalia > Carnivora > Herpestidae > Mungos > Mungos mungo. Next base: position 77,431 of record PISW01007147.1, read on the forward strand.
GCAGCCTCACTGGCCCGACCATGCATCCCACTGCCATTGACCCTCACAGAGGGGTACGGAGCTGCCTTGTTTGGGTTACGCAGAGCAGCAAGAAACAGAATCTTCTTTCCGCAGGTTTAAGAAAAGGGGGTTATTCATGAGGGCCCAAAAGGTAAGTGTGCAGGCTTCCAGGGACTGAAAGCAAAGTCTGCCGGGCTTGGGGGACAGACCCTGCTAGGTGAGAACCTCTAACTCTTGGGCGCTCGGCCTTTCCCGTTTCTGCTTCTCCTGATCCCTCCCCATAATGGACACTCACTAAGTACTTCATGACTGTGACCTTGGCTCATCATGGAGCAGCTCGGGCCCGGATCTCCATGAGCTAGGATCCAACCCAGCGTCTGGGTTTCGTAATTCACATTTTGATAGAGAAACTTGTTAGACTCTGCCCAGCCCACGGAAGGGCCGTCTCCCTCTCTTCCCCCACCTCCGGGGCTGAGGTCCGTCTTTAGTCACCTCTGGCCAGCTTCAGGCTGTCCCTTCGGTAGGACCCTCGGATGGGGTCGCTTCCCCCACCAGCAGGTGACGTGGGCAGCGAGGGACCAGCGGGCCTCCCGGGGACGGGAAGAGTGCGGACGTCGTCTCCATTAGAACCTCTGAAAGCCGCCGCTGCCGCCTGGCTTCACAGTCTGTTGATTCAGCTCAAGGAAAATCCCAACTTGCACGGGAGCCTAACTGTGGTGACCAGGCCACAGCTGGCTGACCAGCGATGACAAAGGAAGAGAAACAGGGACATAGGTCTGATTTCTGGTTTGGACGTCGCTGTGGTTGTTTGAGGCAGTTCCCCGGGCACTTATCAAACAGGACACGTTCCCTATGAACCAAGAAGGCATCTTGCCGCACCTTCCAGAGCCTTCCTCTGGAGCTCTGTGGTCCCAGAAGCCATAAACAGTGGAGCAGCCAGCTGATGGAGCGGGGGGGGGGGGGGGACGTCCACGGGTGGTCCTGCACTGCTCCGGAGGCGGGTGGGTGTGCTTTACGGCACAATATTGCCTCTCCAAGATGCGTCCAAGCTCTCTTCAGATGCGCGTCTGCGCAGGCTGGGTGCAGCATCTACCGGCGCTGATGCGCCTGGAGGCAGGTGTCCTGACGGAGAGGAGGCAGCCTCCCGGAGGAAGGGCACCTCTATCACAGACCATGCTGCCAGAACCGTGACCTTGGCTAGCGGCATGGACGCGTCCACACTGCCAACTTCCCCTCCATAAAACGTGGGGGCCTGGGGTTGGCCTCTTGCCCAGCTGGCAGGATCCCTGCTTACAAAGAAGGCCGCGTCGGGAACCAAGGTGCTCCTGCAGTGGTCCGCGCTGTTCGGACGCGCCTTGGCCACCAGCCCCGCCCGCGGTGGGATTGCTGCCTCCGGCGCCCAAGGCCTCCTCTGCCCGGGACGGTCTTGTACTGACAGCCTGCACATTTTGAGGCAGAAGAGACCAAGCAGGCTCTCCGGCCCGACAGACCGAGTGGGTGGCCGTGTGTTTCCCGCAGATGCCCCCACTCAGAGGGCCCCGGATTCATATTCAGCTTTCAGATGCTTACTGGCCGGAACAGACTCGCTAGCAGTGCAGGGATGGTCACCGCAAACAGGTTTCGGGGACCCCACTTGGTGGTGGGCAGGTGCTTCCCCGCTGGGCCACTGCGAACAAGTTGCCCAAAAACCTAGGCTGAGTTCGTGGAAGGAGGCGGATAGTCGGGGTCATTGGCGGCGGAGATTTCCAGGGCCAGGCCCTTCCTGACCCTGAACTGCTTCTCTGAGGGGGCAGAAGACATCACAGGGTCAAGGGCGCATCCCAAACGATTGTTCATCTCCCTCCCCCTCGGCTTTTCACAAAGGAGATTTGAGGCAGTCGGAGAAGCATGGGCAATACAAGGAATACAAAGAAAATTTAATTTTTTTGACGTTTATTTATTATTGAGACAGAGAGAAACAGAGCATGAATGGGGGAGGGGCAGAGAGAGAGGGAGACACAGAATCTGAAGCAGCTCCAGGCTCCAAGCTGTCAGCACAGAGCCTGACTTGGGGCTTGAATCCACAATCCCTGAGATCATGACCTGAGCCGAAGCCGGGTGCTTAACCGACTGAGCCCCCCAGGTGCCCCTACAAAGAAAATTTAATAAGGAATGAGAAAAAAAGACTCAGAGCAAAGGAAGGTGACAGGGAAGAAATGTAAAGCTGATGACACGGCACCAGAGCTCAGCACATGTCCCCAGGTGATGAAGTATCACTGTCACCACATTTAGTGGCTCTCCTTGGCAATCCCAGGGACCTGCAGGGTCGGTTCTGGCCTGTGAGTGGGGTCGGTTCTCTCCTCTCTATTCTTGAGCGTCCTGACATGTGCCAGGTGAAGGGAGCTGCCTACGGAAACCTCGGGATAGCAAGGTCAGGGTCAGAGGGCAGACTCAGATTCAGGGGCCCAGAGTCCTCGTTGGGGTCCTGGTGGGGAGAAAGCCCAGGGGGAGCATGATGCGGCTGACATGCTCCTGCCGCCCATGCCCCCGCTCCCGTGTCCCTTCACTGACACAGCTCTGTCCACTGAGCCACAGGGCGCAAGGGTGTGGAGGCCAAACTATAAAAGACAGCCATGTGACACGGAGCAGATTTGTCTGCTGTCCCCAACTTATTCCGGATGCAGCTCACATGACCTGTTTAAGAAGATGGATATTGTTTGAGTTAAACAAGGTAATGCACATTAACTTATTTACATCAACTTGTTCACGAAGGCCTAGTGAGTTGGTTGAAACAGAACCAAATACAGAAACTCCAAGTGACTGGAAAGTTGGCCTCTAGATGCTGGATCGAGAGACAGAGAGATCTCTAGAGAAGCTGCGTTTCATGGTGGTTAGTGGTTGGAGTGTGGGCCGCTGGCCTCTTTCATTGACTTTGGGCAAGTTTCCCAACTCCCTGTTGCCTCAGTTTCCTCCTCCACAAAAGGAGAGTATGGCAGTCCCTTCAAATCTGCGGGGGTTACCCAGTAGGTATCATGCATAGTTTCGAACCCTATGTGCAGTTTTTTTCCCTATACCTGGACACCTATGGTGGAGTTTAACTTACAGATGAGGCTCAGGAAGGGAATCGCGATGCTAACTAATGACAAAAGAGAATAATTCTAACACGTTCCTGTAACAAAAGTTACATGAATGCGGTCCCTCCGTCCCTCGCCACATCTTATTGTGCTGCACGCACCCTTCTTGTGAGGACAGGAGGTGGCGCGTGCCCGCCCAGTGAGAGGAGCCAGGTGGATGGTGCGGGCACGTGATGAAGCGTTCGCTGCTCATGACTTTCTGATGATACGTCAGAAGGAGGATCGTTTGCTTCTGGACCAGGCTTGACCGCGGTCCCCGGAACCCGGGCGGGTGAAACCCTGGATGAGGGAGGACTGTGTAATCACAGTTACAACTTCATGATTGTTGGGGACTAGGTGGCCTGATGGATGAAAGGCGTTCAGAACTCACAGAAGTCACGGTAAGTGCTCAGGGAATTTCAAGCACTGCTACTATGTTAACTAATACACTTTTAAAGTTTATTTTACTTTTATTTATTTATTTTTTTTATAATAGTTTATTGTCAAATTAGTTTCCATATAACACCACGTGCTTCTCCCCACAAGTGCCCCCCACCATGACCATCCGCCCTCCCTCCCTCCCCCTCCCCCCTCAGTCCATGGTTCGTCTCCAGTATTCAATAGTCTCCCTTGATCCGTGTCCCTCACTCATCCCCGCTCTCTTTCCCCCTTCCTCTCCCCATGGTCCCCTGCCAGGTCTCTCCTGTTAGACCTATGAGTGCAAACATATGGTATCTATCCTTCTCTGCCTGACTTATTTCGCTTAGCATGACACCCTCAAGGTCCATCCACTTTCCTACAAATGGCCATATATCATTCTTTCTCATTGCCATATAGTACTCCATTGTATATATATACCACATCTTCCTGATCCACTCATCAGGTGATGGACATTTAGGTTCTTTCCTAAAGTTTATTTAAAAAAAATTTTAATGTTTTATTTCTGAGAGAGAGAGAGAGACAGAGCGTGAGCAGGGGAGGGTCAGAGAGAGAGGGAGACACAGAATCCAAAGCAGGCTACAGGCTCTGAGCTGTCAGCACAGAGCCCGACACAGGGCTTGAACCCATGAACCATGAGATCGTGACCTGAGCCAAAGTTAGATGCTTTACTGAGCCACCCAGGCACCCCCAAAATTTTTAGTTTTTATTGAAATTCTAGTTAGTTAACATATAGTGCAATATTGGTTTCAGGAGCAGAATTCAGTGACTCACTGCTTACATACAACACCAAGTGCTCATCACAAGCGCCCTCCTTAGTGCCCATCCCCCATTTAGCCCATCCCCCACCCAACTCCCTCCATCAACCCTCAGATTGTTCTCTATCATTGAGAGTCTCTCTTGGGGCACCTGTGTGCCTCAGTCGGCTGAGCGTCAGACTTTGACTCAGGTCATGACCTCTGATTTGTGGGTTCAAGCCCCATATCAAGGTCTGTGCTGAGCGCTCAGAGCCTGGAGGCTGCTTGGGATTTGGTGTCTCTGTCTCTCTCTCTGTCTCTCCCCTACTCGTGCTCTCTCTTTCTCTCTCTCTCTCAAAAACAAACATTTAAAAAATGAAAAAAAAAAGAGTCTCTCATGGTTTGTCTCCCTCTCTCTTTCTCTCACATCCCATAAGTTCCTCTGTTTTGTTTCTTAAATTCCACGTATCAGTGAGGTCACGTGGGATTTGTCTGTCTCTGACTGACTTACGTCACTTAGTTTTGTAGCATCTACTTCCGCCCACGCTGCTGCAAGTCGTTAACTGACATTAATGACACAGTAGTAGTGACTTCCAGGAGATCACTAGTAATTCTCTGTGGTGCAAGAAGATGCCATATTTCGCCTTGCGTGACGAACGAGCACCGTTCTCAGGAGCAGGCTGCGGACAGCCACGTTCTCGGAGACCAGGCAACAGTTTTCGTTGGCAACTGACCCAATAGTGCTCATATTTCACTTTGCCTCATGGAGGAGACAGTTGTGGCTGACGGACAGCCTGGTACCAGAGAACACGTCTACGCGATGCATTTTCCCCCGCCAGCTCTCCCACCACCGCTTTTCATGCGGAATTTCTCGTTCACTCAGCAGTGAGGGACCCTGGGAAGTTTCCACAGAGCAGAATGACAGCTGCTGCGGAGGTAACAGAGGACAAAGATGCAAGGATAAGGGCCAGATGCCCCTTCCTAAAGATGGAGCGTGTGTGCAAATGCGGAAACCATACCAATTCTGCAGTGGGGCTGAATTGGAGAGAGCCTGGATTATTCTAGATCTTTGAAGAACTGGGTGGGGCTTAGGGAGATTCATTAAGAAATAGATAAGGGTGAATTATAATTAACATGGAGTTTTCTTTTCTTAAGTTTATTTATTTTGAGAAGGACAGTGACAGCATGAGCGGGGGAGGGGGAGATGGTGGGGGGAGGGAGAGAGAGAGAGAGAGAGAGAGAGAGAGAGAGAGAGAGAGAATCCCATGTTGCCAGGGCAAAGCCTGATGTGGGGCTTGAACTCACAAACTGTGAGGTTTCCTCCCGAAACCAAGAGTCAGACACTTAATTGACTGAGCCCCCCTGCACCCCAGAGTTATTTTCTATAAAATGCTTCATTTAAGAAGGCTCAGGCGGTAATCTGTTGAGGTTAAACAGCCTTCCTAAGAATTTCATTTACACTTCACGTTGCTTAGCAAACTGTTTCTTGACGTAAAGCAATTTGCAAAGGCTGCTGGGGGATCAAAGAGCCCTGGCCCTGCCCGCAGTCAGCGTCATCTTGGGCCACTTGGAAATTAGCCTTTGCAGGCTCACAATGAGTATTTCCAGGATTGTCCTAGGGTTGCTGAAGGGAGGAAAATGAGCACAATTCTTCTGTGTGAGTGTGTGTGTGTGTGTGTGTGTGTGTGTGTGTGTGTGAGAGAGAATGTGTGGTGAGGACGTGTGTGTGTGTGTGTGTGTGTGTGCGCACACACATGTGCATGTGTGGTTCACCATCACACACAGGGCCTGGCACTCAGTCTGTCCTCAGGGAATGTGTCCTCAGTGACTGAACCCTGAGCACGGACAGGAATTTCCGTGTCCCCAGAAGCCCACCCACAGTGCACACGCTCTTCCCTGAGAAATGTTTCTGGTGACAAGATCTACAAAGCCCCAGGTAGGCGGGGCTGGATGTAGGGGTGGCCATGGCTGTCCAGCAGTTCGGAGACAAGGGACCCAGAGAAGATCCCATGGCCAAGGCTGAGGTGAGAGGAAGGAAGGGTCTTGGACCCCAGCTGCTCGGACTTGGCGTTCTGACTTTGTCACTTATGCGCTGTGTGACCTGGTTCCCTGGCCTTCCGGAGCCTCAGGTCACTTATCTGTCAGATACAGGTAATAAGACTCATGTCGTGGACTGGTTGTGAGAATTCAGTGAGAAACCATGCGCAGGACATGCAGAAACAGAGACAATGTCCCGTCTGGTGAAGCTTTGTAATAAAAACCAGGTGTCCCCTTCATATTATAAGGAAAAGGACCCACCGAACACTTGGTAGGTTCAGGGCACCGACGTGCCGTGTTCCACGCCTTCCCTTGTTTCATCCTGGCTGCAACCTGACCGGTAGGTACTTCCACCATTCCTATTCTGCAGGTGGAGACGTACAGGAAGGTAAAGAGTGTCACCGAGATTAGCTCTCGAGTAAATGATGGCATCAGGAGTCCAACCAACCAGCCTGACACCAGAGGGAAACCGCCCCTTCCCTCCCGTGTCTTGAACTGACTGTTGAAAACAGTTGGGCCATGAGCATCTATCTGACCTATTAACCGCTTTGTTTCTTGAAGCAACTTTAGGAAGCAGGGAAGTCAGGAAATACTATCGGTATTCTGCAGATAGAGACGTTGACCTTGAGAGGTCACTATTTTCTAAATATTAACAATGACGATGATCATAATGATTCTCTGCTGAGTGGCTAACAGGTGCTGGAGAGAACGGCCTCCCTGGGTGGTCGGTGCAAAGACAAGGTCGCACAGGGATTCGCTGAAGAGAGGAGCCTGGCCAGATTCCAGGGGGCTCTCCAGGGCAGAGAGGACTCAGGACCCACTGCTCTTCGTCCCACAGGAGACTGGTGGGACAGGAGGGAGTGACGTCACGGGTTGACCGGCCTTATCACAGGACAAGTCACAACGCATACAGGGACTGACATCTCCCTAATGGCCCACGCCCCTCAGGTGGTAGTTCTGACATCGGCCTTGGGTTCCCTGTCCTTGGTGTTACAGCACTGCAATCTGGGGGCTCACCACTTGGGGCGCTGTAGCCGCATCTTTCTTCTGCTGGGGACCGTCTACATCAGTGGTCCTCCCAAAGCTTGGCCCCAGGATCTCTCCACATCCTTACAAGTTATGGAGGACTCCCCCCCAACAAAAGAGCTATATCTACTGATATTTAGCATATTAAAAATGAACAGCAAGACACTAAAAATATGTATGCACTAATTCATCTTAAAGTAACAACCATACATTTATTACATGCTACCATACATAACATACATAATATACTTTCCCAAACCAAAAAAATACTAAAAAGATGGTCCTTTATTTACCTTTATGAACTACCGTTGGCACCGCCTCGTGAGCTTGGCTTCCGAGGTCTTCATGATCTCGTAGGATTCTGCTGAAAGCACTTCAGCCCCGTCTGTCCCTCAGGATTTAGATGATATTTAGATACATTTTAATGGATTTCTTTGGATGCCTAATGCCAGCATCTACTCCTCCAATTAATTAAGTGTCAACTCTGCCGTCCCTGCAGATTTACCTTCCAAAATGTGCTTCGGACCGTCGTAACACAGAATGTGACCTTCTGAGATGGGCCGTGGGAGCCTCTGGAGCAGGGAGGGGGTGCACCACCGACTGGAGCACTGTGCATGCAACTCGGCCCAAGGGGCAGCGCCTGTCGGTAGCAAGGCCAAAGGTCAGAGTCCCTGAGAAAGATTCGTGAGGGTGAACACAGAGAAGGACAAAAGGAGGAAACTCATAAATCAGGAGCAGTCTCTTTTTGTAAATATATGTGGATTTTCAGTTATTATTTATTTATTTTGAGAGAGAGCATGTGTGCCAGTGGGGGAGGGGCAGAGAGAGAGGGAGGGAGAGAACCTCCAACAGGCTCCGTCTTACCAGTGCAGGGCCTGACCTGGGGCTTGAGCCCACAAGCTGTGAGATCATGACCTGAGCCGATACCTAGGGTCAGACGCTCAACGGACTGAGCCACCCAGGTGCCCCCATTAATCATTTATGAACATGCAGTTCAGTGACTTTAAGGACATCCACACGGTTGTGCAGCCATCACCACCACCCATTCCTAGAACTCTTGTCTCCTTGTGAAACCGAAAGATCCGTACCTTTTATACAACAGCTCTTCATCTCTCCCCCCTCCAGCCTCTGACAGTCGCCATTCTACTTTCTGTCTCTAGGACTTTGATTCCTCTGGGTACTTCACATAAGTGTAATCATACGGTATTTGTCTTTCCATGACTGGCTTTATTTCACTTAGGGTCATGTCCTCATGATTCATCCATGTTCCTTCCCCTTTAAAGCTGTGAGTATATACCACATTTTGTTTATTCGTTTATCTGTCGATGGACACTTGGGTTGATTCTGCCTTTTGCTTATTGTGAATAACGCTGCTCTGAGCATGGACGTACAAATATGTCGTTGAGACTCGGTTTTCAATGCTTTGGGTAAAAACCCAGGAGTGGAATTGCTGAATTGTAGGCCAGTTCCATTTTTAATGTTTTGAGAAATCGGCCATGTTGCTTTTCACTGCGCTCCACCATTTTGCATCCCTGCCAACTGTGTGCAAGTGTTTCAGGTTCCCCACATCCTTCAACACTTGTTATTTTCTGCTTTTGGTTTTTTTTTTTTTTTTATAATAGTTTATTGTCAAATTAGTTTCCATATAACACCACGTGCTTCTCCCCACAAGTGCCCCCCACCATGACCATCCCCCCTCCCCCCTCAGTCCATGGTTCGTCTCCAGTATTCACAAAAATAAACTCAAAATGGATAAAGGATCTGAATGTGAGACAGGAAACCATCAAAACCCTTGAGGAAAAAGCAGGAAATAGCCTCCTAGACCTCAATCGCAGCAATTTCTTCATCAACACATCCCCAGAGGCCAGGGAATCAAGAACAAAAATGAACTACTGGGACCTCATCAAGATAAAAAGCTTCTGCTTTTGTTTTTTAAAGATTATTTATTCGTTGTGTGTGTGAGAGAGAGAGAGAGAGAGAGAGAGAGAGAGAGAGAGAGAGAGAGAATCCCAAGCAGGCTCCACACTGTCAGGGGGGCTTGAACAAACTGTGAGATCATGACCCAAGCTGAAGTCAACCCACTTAAAACTGACTGAGCCACCCGGGCGCCTCTCTACTCCTTTTGATAGTAGCCATCCTAATGGATAAATGGTTAAATGAACAAATACTTATCTTTATATTTTCCACAACAGCACATGATACAGTGCCTGGCCCAGCGGATGACCACAGTGAGAGGCTTTGAAATGGAATGCCTTTTTGTTTCAATAACATGTTGACCTAAGTCCCTCCGATCAGCCTGCTCGGCCTCATTGAAGCCATCGTTGTCACTGCACAGTGATAGCCTGTATCGGGGCTGAGAAGTTCTGTCACCTAAAGACAGCGTCTCCAGACACATCCTGTCCACACACGGGAAAACCTGATGTGGTAGATGTCCATCTTTCCCAAAAAAATCTGTAAAATCGCGTTGGAACTTGGTACCACAATATAAAATGTATCTAAAAAATACGGTTGTAAGAATAAACACAAAATCCTGGCATGGAGACTAGTGGGGCTCAGGGGGCTATTTCTGCAGCTACTTAAACACTGTAACGCAATTGCTGGTAGCCAGAGGCTGGCTACCGACTTGGTGTGCGGGGAGATTTCTTTTCAGCCCCCCTTCCTGCTGTGGCCTGAGGTTCAGTGTCACAATTGCCAATCCCAGAGCTGCCACCAGCCATTCCCCTCAGGCGACCTCCCTCCTTGAATTTATTTACCACTCAATGCTTCCAGCTCTGGCTCTGGGTCACAGCTGGTCACCCTTTCTTTAGGCGGGAGAGTTCCTCAGAGATTTTCCTCACTTCCTGGAAACACAACAACCCCAAGGGTGAATTTCCTTTAAGGTCTGGGTGCTCTGGGGTAAATGGGGTCACGCGGCAGAGTATCTATTATGTCATTGTATGAAAAATAGATTCACTTACAGAAGTCAAAGAATATGTTGAACATTATCGTCATTTTGCCTTCGTGAAACTGAGGCAGATAGACCTAAGGGCTGGGCAGAGGCAGTGCCCTCACTGGATCTCTGGCCCCTAGTGCCCAGCGAATCCCTGTTTGTAGATGCCGAGATGTCACGTTGCCTCTATTGAATGGCTTGTGACGGGGACACTGGTGTCTTGATGTCTGGGAGGCCATCTAAGTCTTAGAACCAAGGGAGAAGTCAGGAGCTGCTTCATGCCACTGTCCCATCCCTGTGCCGTCTCTCCTTGTTCACCACTGGGCCAATCAGCTCTTCTGATTAGATTTTTCAGGAAAGGCTCCTTCTAGGTTTCTAGACAAGCCAGAATTACTGTGTCGTGTTTGCTGACGACCATGATTTTTTCCTTCTTTATTGAGGTATGATCGACACATAACAGTGTGTGAGTTTAAGATGTGTGACAATGTGCTGTGAAAGCCAATCTTTTTCTCTTTTTTTTTAAATTGAGGTGTCATTGACATAGAACATATTAGTTTCGGGTGTACAACATCATGATTCAATATTCGTAGATACCATGAGACGATCACCACAGTAAGTCTAGTGACATCCGTCCCCAGACGGTTACAAGTTTTTTCTTGTGATGAGAACTTCTAAGATCTGCTCCCCTAACAACTCCCAGATACGCAGTCGAGTATCATGAACTACGGCCAGTGTGCTGCACATACAGCCTCATGACTCACTTTAGACCTGGAAGTTTGTACCTTCCATATCAAATATTTTTTAATGCTGGACAGTGAGGAGGAGGAGCAACCAGACAGACTTTTGCTGCCACCAACACCCTGGCGTCCCTCCGTCTGTTGACCACGGCCCATTCAAGCACATGGGAACGCACCCAGGCCGGTTCCTTCCCCAGAGCCAGTTAAGACCCAGATGAATTTGGACTGGGAATCAAGGCCCTTGGACTGCTGTCCAGCTCACCCTGTAAATACCACTTGTTAACAGTTGATGAAACCTAAGCCCTACCTGGATCTTTGTTTTTCAATGTTTACTTATTTATTTTGAGAGAGACACAGAGAGAGAGAAAGTGAGTAGGAAAAGGGCAGAGAGACAGGGAGAGAATCCCAAGCAGCCTCCGCATTGTCAGTGTAGAGCCCGATGCAGGGCTTCAACTCACGAACTGTGAGATCACAACCTGAGTTGAAATCAAGAGTTGGGTGCTCAACTGACTGAGCCACCCAGGTGCCTGTGCCCTTCCTGGACCTTAAAGCACCTTAAAGATGACTTCATTGTCAAGTAATTAAAGAGAGATGTTGTGAAGGTTAAACAGTTACTTTGGAAATGCTATTCAAATGGAAAATAGTGGTAGAAGCAGCATGAAAACCTTACCGAACACCTAAGGCCCACAGAACTTGGTGTCAGCCAATGGAGAAGCTGCACCATCAGCCCAACACGGGATTCATGGATGAAATCTAAATATGCAAGGAAGTCAATGGAAATACATGAGTCTCGGGCTGCCTTTCTGAAGTTGTGGCCCTCAGAGGAGGTCTCTCAAAACACTTTGAAGAAAGGGGTTTTATATTGAAATCAGTTTGGAAATTCTTCTCTCTTGTATCCACTCCTTTGGGAAGTTGCAATGGATATTAATTTATTAAAAGTTTTGGTGAATCTTACAGCAGTGGACCCAGGAGAGCCATGATTTCCCACACTCACTTGATGACAGGACTTGTTTTTAGTGACATGTTCTGACCCAGAGAGGAACACATTTTGGGAATGCTGATCTGCATCTCTACACCTTGGAAGGGCTGTCACAAGTATGAATTTCCTGTAACAGACAGCAGTATAAACACAGCTCCGTGGAGACACGAGCAGGGTCCACACAAGAAGGAAGAAAAGGAGCTGGACCAGAGCAGTCTTGCAGACCCTCTAAGAGGAAGAAAATGCGGCCTGAGGAGCCTTGAATGTCAAGCTAAAGGGCCAGGACTCCTAGGAGGAAGTTGGTGTGGTGTGTCCCGTTTCTCAATGGGCTCCTCCGGAGAGACTGGTTAGCTTTGCATGGGTTTGCCCGGGACCCGCAGGTGCACACCGGGCTTCCTCTGCTACCTCCATTTCCCAGGCAGGAGACCACCACGCTGGGTGTGTGTTTCATCCAGTCCTTGCTCCGACCAGTGGCTCTTGAACTTCAGCATGCAATGGCGTAACCCGGAAGAGTCGGGAAAACACGGATTGCTGGGCTCTACCCAGTGTTTCTGATTCGTAGGTCGCAGAAGGGACCTACGGATTTGCATTTCTTTTCTTTCTTTCTTTTTTTTTTTTTGTTTACTCCTTTTTTAAAATGTTTTATTTATTTTTGAGAGAGAGAAAGAGACAGCATGAGCAGGGGAGGGTCAGGGAGAGAGGGAGACACAGAATCCAAAGACAGGCTCCAACCTCTGAGCTAGCTGTCAGCACAGAGCCTGATGCGGGGCTCAAACCCATGAACTGTGAGAACATGACCTGAGCCAAAGCCCGATGCTCAACTGACTGAGCCACCCAGGCACCCCTGTTTTGTTTACTCTTATATCCCTGCTGTCTAGACACTGCTGGGCATATGATAAGGTGCTCAAAAAATATTCACTGAATGAATGAATATGCCTCGACAGACTCTAATTCCTTATGTATATTTGGGTCTCAGTGAATGGTTGTTGAATTCATGTTTGCTAAAGATGGAAAAAGGATCATTGAGTACAAACCTGTACGTTGCAAACAAGAAAACTAAAATCTCAAGGGCAAGGCGCTGCTGATCTCACTGGTCTGGCGGCCACTCTCTGAGTAGTTCTTCAGAAATACTTTTAATTCTGACCTTTTGCCCACTAACAGTTTTTGCCCTGATGGACATGCAGAGGACACAGATGATAGTCTCAGTTTCCCCCCAGAAACAGTAAGTGGCTTGGTGCTTGAACCGAGTCAGGGTTTCCAAAATCAAATTCCAGCCATGTCCAGGCAACGGACAATGATAATGACAGTGAATGAGGCAAGCTGAGACCCAACTCATGTCGACTGGGGCCATGCTCCTAGTTGGGCCAGTGCGGCCAAGCAGATGTCAGGGTCACGTTTCTCTGTGTAGGGAAACAGGCTCAGTGAAGGCAGATACTGGGTGCAGGATGACTCGGTAAGAGCAGGTTCAGATTTAAAGGGTTTAATTCCAGTATCTTCATTCTTCTTCCTATACAACATCGTCTCTGAGGGTGTCCTGCTCCTTGGTCATGGAAGGGCATTTGTAAAGGGTTTGTGGGTTGGGCAGAAGGGAGGAGGCATGCGGAGGGCTCCAGGGATCTGGACAATGTGTGTTTGCCCTTTTTCCCTATTGGATTGTGAGGCAGAGCCACACGCACAGGCAACATAGATGGAGGATGGCAGAGGTTTGCTAAAAGCTCCGTTATTCTCTACCAAGTCGATTCCTCCTGCTTCTCTCTTACCAGCTTTCACCCAAGTTTCTTGCCTGCCAGGTAATAAGCCTTAATTGGAAACAGAAATGCAGCCTTTTGCCTGAGTCACAGGATGACAACAAACTGAGATAAATTAGAATTAGGCTTGCAGGAGCCTGGGCTATCTCTGCTAATGAAGTGAGCACAGCAGGGAGTCTGTGGCCAATTTAAAGAGACAGTCCCTGGAGCACCTGGGTGGCTCAGTCAGTTAAGCGTCTGACTTCGGCTCAGGTCATGATCTCACCATCCATGGGTTCGAGCCCTGCGTTGGCTTCTGTGCTGACAGTTCAGAGCCTGGAGCCTGCCTCGGATTCTGTGTCTCTCTCTCTCTCTGTCCCTCCCTTGCTCACGCTGTCTCTCTCTGTCTCTCAAAAATAAATAAAAAACATAAAAATAAAATAAAGAGACAGTCCCTGCCTCAGTCTGCAGCACACAGGCTAAGGTTGCTCACTAGTACATCCACCCGCGCAGCATCAAGGGGACACAAGGTGAGCTGGGCGTCTTCTGTGCACGGCCCCCAAGTGGGCCGCCAGTGAGTGAGAAGGAAGAGAAGGCAAGGGCAGAGACGTAGAATTAATAGAATCTTGAGAATGAATAAGGGAATTTTAAAAATTAGTAAATGAATTTAAAAAGTCCTTGAGCTACAAGGTCATTATGTGAATATCAATTGTATTTCTTTATACAAACCATATAGAAAAGAAAATTTGAGTTCTATTTTGCAAATACAGTGTACAACTGCATAAACTGTTTTAAGGACTTAGGAATAAGTATAACTAAAGATGGGCAAGACCTCCACACTGAAAACTGAAAACCACAAGAGACCTTAAAAACTATCTATAAGAATAAGGAAATATACAATGTCCATGAAATAGAGCACATACTATTAGGAAGATGAGTTCTTCCCAGATTGATTTGTAGATTCAATGCAATCAGAGTCAAATCTCAGAAGGATGTTTCTTGAGGGGGTCGGGGAGGGGGAATTGACAAGCTGTTTTTAAGTGTGAGAAGGAAATGCAAAGGGATACACATAGGCAAGTCAATATTGAAGAACAAAGATCGGAGGATAGTGAGACTTATTATGCAATTACCTTATTTGACGGAAGTTTGGGCAAGATTAGTGGACAGAATGTAGAGTCTTGACACAGAGCCATCCGTGATTCCCCTGATTCTCACGAAGGTCACGCTGCTCTGTGGTGGGCAGATGAGGGTCTCTTCCATAAGTAATGTCAGATCCCTGACTCCACACTAACCACAGAACTCGATTCCAGACAGATTACTGATTTAAATGTGCATGGTAAGTCACTACATCTTCTCAGAGATAACATACGAGAATATCTTCTGATTTTAGGGAGGCAAAGGTTTCTCCAGTGGACCACAAAAAACATGAATACTTAAGGAAAAAATGGGCAGATTGGAATTCATTAAAGTTAAGAACTTTCAGAGAAGGGTGCCCTTCCCCAACCTTCCCTTCTCATTAAGAGAAAAAAAAAAGAAATAATAAGAACTTTAAGTCATCAAAACTCCACCAAGGAAGCAGAAAATGTGCCACAGAACAGCAGAAAATATTTGCAACACATATATTAATACCGTAAAGAACGTCCACAAAGCACTATAAAGATAGAGAACTCAACAGAAAAATGAACACTTTATATAAAAGGATATGTATTTAAAAATATTTTAATGTTTTATTTTTAAATTTATTTTTGAGAGAGAGAGACAGCGTGAGCAGGGAGGGTCAGAGAGAGAGGGAGACACAGAATCTGAAGACAGGCTTCAGGCTCTGAGCTGTCAGCACAGAGCCTGACTCAGGGCTCGAACCCACAAACCGTGAGATCATGACCTGAGCCAAAGTCGGATGCTTAACCTCCATCCAGGCGCCCCTATTTAAAAAATTTTACGTTTGTTTATTTATTTTGAACTGGAGAGCGCATGAGTGGGGTAGGGACAGAGAGATTGGGGAGAGAAAATCCCAAGCAATCCCACTTTCAGTGTGGAGCCTGATGCGGGACTCAGACTCATGAATTGCGAGATCATGACCTGAGCCGAAAACAAGAGTCAGACGCTGAACCGACTGAGCCCTCCCGGTACCCCAAGAGATATACCTTATGTGAAATCTGCTCAGAATCAGAGAAATCAGTCATCGGGGATGTGCAAATTAAAGCTGCCAGAGCCCAAACTCTGTGACCCAGTAATGCGCCTGCTGTCTACATGCCCCTCGGAAATGCTCCTTTCCACAGGATCTCCCCAACATGTTCCAGCTCTTAGGCGCCCCTTTCCCTGGCTCTTGTGGCCACGGAGACAGATGTCCCTGTGACGTAGGCTGTCATCTGACAAAGCGGTGAGAGAAGAGAGAGAGAAAAGGAAAAAAGAGGGCTCTTCCCGCCTCCAGGTCCCCTGGCCACAGCGACGGGAGCTCGCTCAGGGCGGGACCGGAGGGAAGAGAAAGCGAGAACAAAACCGACCCGGCGATCTCGCTCGCCACAGCGTCATGGAGACAGTATCAACTCCAGAATGCATAGACAGTGACTGTACGGTATGCAATTAGCACACACACCAGGAGAAAAAGAAAATCTATAATTAAGCATTGAATTTCTTTGTTGTTTCCCGGACAGGCATAAAGACGGGTGCATGACTGCATTGGATCCACTCTTTGGACTTTTTGACTTCTGAGGCTTTTGGAAAGTTTTCCCACATTAAGAATTTTGTTCTCCAGGAGCGGTTTCTGAGTCGGCAGCCGCAGTGTGGTCAGCGTGGAAGACCCCAGACGCTTCGGCCTCTGAGAGCCTCCCTTTCGGTCGGAGTCCGCCCCGAGCACAGAGCGGAGGCTGAGAACACATTCCCAGTGTCTCCAAGGCTCGGAGGAGAGAGGGTGGGCCACTCACCTGTTCTTCATTCTTTTTGTTTCCTCAACACATGCTTATTTTTTTTTTAAGTTTATTTATTTTGAGAGAGACAGAGAGAAAGTGAGAACAGGGGAGGGGCAGAGGAGGGAGAGACAGAATCCCAAGCAGGCCCCTCACTGTCAACGCAAAGCCCTGCAAGGGGCTCGATCTCACGAACCGTGAAATCCTGCCTGAGCCAAAACCACAAGTGGGACACTTAACCAACCGAGCCACCTGGGCGCCCCTCAACTCACACTTACTGAGTGATCCATGGAGGGACCTGGAACCAAGCTATTGATTGAAGTGAACACTTAATTCCTCACTTCACCTCCTTAAATTCATGCTTCTTGAGCTGACCTTGAAGGTCCTGCCTGAGTGTCCTAGATGAGAACTTGACACTGGGAACTGCGGGGAAGGAGGTGGCAAGGAAAGAGCCACATTTGCCAAAACGCGAGGGGGCACTGGCCACTGAGCTGTGTGGCCCCAGAAAGGGCACTTCACCTCTCTGGACCTCATTTTTCTTTTCTACGAAATGGTATAAACGCAGGGACTTCCTCGGAGTGTTATCAAGAGGTTCAGTGATGTTAAGTCTGCGTCTGCCTGATTCAGTCACAGCGGGTCTTCCTTCCCGTCTCGGTCCCTCTCACACGACCTCTTACTGCTCTGGCGACCTCCCTCCAGGACATGGAGCCATACCTCAAGTCTCAGAGGGGCGCAGGAGGAAATGCCCTTCTTCCCGGGAGCGCTCTGCTCCGCCTCAGAGGCCTGAGGCCCAGGAGGCACGGGACAAGCAGGTCATGTCAGGACATTGTGAGGCTTAAACAAGAGGAAGACAAGAGGAAGAAAAGGTTGGGGGCACCTGGGTGACTCAGTCGGTTAAGTGTCTGACTCTTGATCGCGGCTCGGGTCTTGATCGTGAGTTCAAGCCCTGGTTGGGCTGTGCGTTGGGCAGAAAGCTCCAAGGCTGTACTCCTCGGACTCGAACCTCAGCTCAGGCCTTGGAGGCCCTGTAACAAGCAGTGACTCCGTTGGTCTAGGCATTTTTACCGGGTGGTGCAGGTACTGGTGCTGGTCCAAGGACTAGGCTCCAAATCGGCTCCTTCCACGTCTGGGCTCGTGGATTCAGGCTTCCCATGCCTGGCCGCTGTCTGCTCCCCTCACGAGCTGGCCCCTTCCCACTCTGCCTGGTCCTGCTTCCCTTCCAAGGGGAGAGCCCTGAAGGCGGTCCTTTCCCTTCTCGAGCCCAGCCAGTCACCTTGGGACAGGCGATAGTTTGCTCTCCTCACTGAGCTGTTGAGAGGACAGTCACCCCGGAGCACAGCCCTACAGCGGCCTCTGCAAGATCTCGGCCAGGAGCCCGGCCTCTGCCCCCGGCAGACAGATCAGAGGAGCTGGGCCTCCCCTGAGCCGTGCTCTGCCTTGCAGTTCTGAGGAGTCCCCTTAGCCCCTTGATCTTTGAGTTTCTCAGCCTCCATCACTAACTACATGTGACTCCAGGCTGTTCCCACCCCCCCTTTCTGAATCTAAGGACATCATTTGTAGAAACAAGAATAAAGCCA
>PISW01007148.1:0-95510 GCA_004023785.1 Mungos mungo
ACTTGTGGGGAGAAGCACGTGGTGTTATATGGAAACTAATTTGACAATAAACTATTATAAAAAAAAAAATAAGTCCTGAGGGATCATGATCAGCAGGAGGAAGGCCTGGGAGGAAAATGTCACATTGAGGTCTTTGCATTGAGTGGTAGTGGTTGGGTTACAGTGGTGGCAGGGGAAGTGGCAAAAAGTGAATGCCTGGGGGTTTGGTTTAGTGACAGAGCTTGCAGGGCTCATTGTTGGATTGGGATCTGCAGGGGAAGTGAAAACAAGGAATTGAGGACTAAAATAAGTCCGAGAAGCTGGATGGATTTATGATTTACTGAGAATAAGAAGATTGAGGAGGGGCAAATAGGTGAGACATACTGGAATCCAGGGAAGAAGTGGAGGCGTTCATCTCTGTGACAAGAGAAACATCAGAATCTGTGGTTACAGATGCAGATAGATTGGAAAGTGTGGTTTAGGAAGAGTATATAGGTTCTCTTCCCATTGCTTCTATGTTTCTATGAAAAAAACAAAGGAAAAACATTCTCCATTGCAGTAATATCCATAATGTGGTTTAAAACACCAGAAAGTAGCCACCTGAGAGAACTTCAGGAGAAAAGTGTGCTCAGGTAAGGGGCTTGGTTTCTTATGCAGGTTGTGGAAACATATATTGATGCCACAGAAGTAGGCTGAGGGGGTAGGTGCACAAAGACCTAAGTAAATTCTCTCTACTAAATAGTTTGAATTATTTTCTCAGTTAGTGTGTTTTTTGGCTATTGTAGCTGTTTCATGATGTAATAGATTCCAGACGTTTCACAGCTTGACTTGTGACTCTGTTCTTAAGATCTTAATTAAAACAGTGAGTAAAAATCAAAACCTACATGTTGGCATCATCTTCGTTTTTTTTGGTCTGTGTTAGGTAATACATTCAATGCTATTAGGAAAAATGATAACGTGATTCATGCAGTGATTGTGCATTAAAAATGCGGCATTGATTTTTATCTCTTCAAAATACTTAAAAATAAAATATAAGACAGCAAATAATAAGTCATAGTTAATTTTATCAAAAGGAAACTGGTTGTCTATCTTAATCATAGTTCTTATGATTAAGCTATTCGAATTAGCTTGAAGAAGAAGAAAACAAAGAAGTAAGATGAGGAAGTAAAGGAGGAAAGAATTTAGTATAAGGTTACTAAGATATGTTGTGGACTTTGAAGAAAGGACTATCTTTTTTAATAGTTTATTACCAAGTTGGTTTCCATATAACACCCAGTGCCCTTCCCTACAAGTGCCCCTCTCCATGACCATCACCCCCCTTCCTCTCCCCCTACCTCTTTCCCCCTCCCTCTTCAGCCCTCAGTTTGTTCTCAGCATTCAAAAGTCTCTCATGATTTGCCTCACTCCCTCTCCCCAACTCTTTCCTCCTTTTTTCCCCTTCCCATGGTCCCCTGTTAGGTTTCTCCTGTTAGACTTATGAGTGGCAACATATGGTATCTGTCCTTCTCTGCCTGACTTCTTTCGCTTAGCATGACTCCCTCTAGGTCCATCCACTTTGCTACTAATGGCCAGCTTTCATTCTTTCTCATTGCCATGTAGTATTCCATTGTATATATATATACCACATCTTCTTGATCCATTCATCAGGCGATGGTCATTTAGGCTCTTTCCATGATTTGGCTACTGTTGAAAGTGCTGCAATGAACATTTCTAATCCCCTCAGGAACTGAATCTGGCTTTTATTGATTCTTTTTTTTTCTTCCAATAAATTCACGTAGTTAATGTAGTATTTGTTGCAGGAGTAGAATTTAGTGATTCATCACTTACATATATCATCCAATGCTATTGATTCTATTTTTACTAAATATAATTGTTAATTGCAAAAAAAATATTTTTTAAAATTTTAATTAAAAATTACTAATTTTAAGATTTTGGTTTCTTTATTTGCCTTGGTTTTTGAGAGATTATTGTTTCTACTTTTTATTAATTTTTTTTATTTTCTTCTTTTTCTCTGAAACCAGGTTTCTCTCCATTCTTAAGAAGACTTACAGAGGCTTATATAGACTTTGAAACCTACCAGCAGATCTCTAAGAAAGAAAGATATGGTGAATCCAGCTTGAATCAGGGCTCATCTCTGGCCCAATAGGTGATGATTAGAGGTGGGTTTCAACCTGTGCAAGTATGACAGGAGGTGGTCTGATTCTGCAGGATGGGAGAGAAATTTTCAGAAAAATATAGACCATGGGTTGATGAAACATCACAAAATCTATTCTATTAATTGTTTCTATTAACATCAACTTTCAGGGTAAAATTACCAATTACTATGTTAATGATGGTTCTAATTGAACCCATTGTCCAGAAAATGACACTTGATCACAAGGGAGGGGTAACCTTTTAAGGAGATCTTCTTGTATCTTAATTTTGGGTGACTCTTGTTTGTTTTTTATGATAAAATTTGGAAGATTATGTAGTACCCATTATGTTAGGAGGAATTCTAAAGAGAACTAATAGAAAGTAGGATGGAGTTTGGGGAGAGAGAGAGTATGCAAGCAATGGAGAGAGATAGAGAGAGAAGAAAGAGGGAGATTTTTTTAAGGAATCAGTTCATGTCATTCTGAGAGATGGCAGGTGGCAAGTCCAAAATCAACAGGGCAAACTGGCGAGTTGGTGATTCAAGCAAGAGGTGATGTTGCAGCCTTGAGATCAGAGGCTGGAAACCAAGGGAGAATGTTTATGTTGCGTCTTGAGGCAATACTCCTTCTTCTTCAGGAAACCTCAGTCTTTTCTTTTAAGCACTTCCACTTGTAGGATGAAGCCCACCCACATTATGGAGAGTAATATACTTTATTAAGTCAACTTCTTAAAAATATTAACCATATCCTAAAAAATACCTTTACAGAAAGATCTAGGTTAGTGTTCGACCAAACAACTGGTCACCATGATTTAACCAAGTTGACACATAAATTTAACAGTATAATGATTTAAATTCATTACAGTGATCAAGCCTCCTTGATTTTCTGTATTAATGCTGAGTTGCTAACTACTTAAAGTTCTCTAAGGAGAGTTTATTTATATTGTTCCTTTATATTCTTGGGATTGTATTTTATAATCTTTGGGTAATTCAGTCTGTTTGTTTTCATACTGTTATTTAAGAATGACAAACCTGATGGAAATGCACTGTGTATGTATTTTTTACAATTACTTTTTAAAATGCTGAGTACCATATTTTATTGTTTGCAAACAGTTCTCATCTTCTTACAACAAATGGAATTTACATTATACTAATATATGTGATAGTGGTAAAGAAAAAGAAGATGGTTTAGGATAACAAACAATTAAATACTTCCTCCTTTCATGCTACCAGTAGCCACATCAAAAATGGGGGGGGCATCTTAAACTGCAAGGAGTGTTGAGAACAATTATAATATAAGTCAAATAATAGTGAAAATGAGATTGCGTGAATATAGTGAAAGTTCACCACAGACCTGAAATTATTAAAAAATTATTGTAGAGACTCTAAGGATATCACCAAGAAAGTAAAGCAGAATGACAAAATAACTGATATATAAAGGAAATTTGGAACAAGGGGCATGAGCAGGGCCACAGATCCATGTTGTTGAATCCATTAGGAAATTCAAAAGCTGAGGAGAAACTAGGTTTTACTAGCTGATAATTAAAATATAATCTCCACTAAATTATTAATTTAACAGTGCAAATTATTAGATCCCAATTTAAGTTACTATCTTAATACAGTTTATATCTGGCAATCTTTGGAATGGTTCTAATAAAAAGAAAGATTGGTAATTCGGCCCTAAATTTAGGTTTATTATCATAAATCTATTACATGAATTCAACATTTTATCAAGTAGATGAAATGTTCCAATCTGTAAAATAGAGTCCTGTCACATTTATTTAAAAGGATGAATGAAGTATTATAAAGTTCTCAAGCCTAGGTTACACTATGTGGTTCAGAAGGACATGCTTCTATTTATTGTGACCAATATGAATGTATGCTACCAGTTAGCACACAGTCAAATTAACTGAACTATATAACTGAGAAAGAGAGCATTTGCACTCATGATATATGCCAACATAGAGGTGAGATGCCAAAAGACTAAATTTATTTATCACAATACTGAAATTATTCATTTTCTCAAAATGCTTTAAGTTATGTTTTATTGCATTATATTCACATGAAATTTCTGGCAACTCTGATGGTTTCTTCTCTGTACTCCACATAGGGCAAAAAAGGAAATAAAAAAAGACTATATACAGTACTTTTAAAATTTCCTTGTGTCTAGACTAGGGGAAATCAAGCTCTATAAGCAGGAAACTATGTTGTACATTTAATAAAATATGAACATGGAGCACATATCAGTAAATTTTGCTGTTCTAATCAAATAAAAGACATAAAATGTTAATGAAACATTTAATGGTCTACATAATCATTATTGTGCAGCATAGTAATTAGGTGTAAAATTGTAAGCAACTCACATGAAAGTCAATAATCCTAATGCTTTTTGTGATAGTTTGAGTTCATACAGTGTCCTGACACTCTCTTTTCATAGTGAAATGATAGAGCCTACTCAGGCCGTGTTGTGAGGCTGGTTATTCATATGATGAGAATAATTCATAGACCATATCATTTGAAGGAAAGGGAAGAAGATTCCCCTTCAATTCTCACACAAAATAAGACCTTAGACTGTGGAGTTTCCTTTGTATTTATTTTGTCATTAATGCACTTCATTAAAGCATTAATCCAATATTTTCATAAGTTCCCAAATACTTGCATCCTTAAAGGGAGGAATCAAAAGGCAGACTTGTAGCACAGAAACAGAATGATGGGCGAGAGATTAATGATTGTAATAGAACCAGTCTGTTAAGAATGGGATGGTTATGTTGGGGATTGAGGTCAAGGATGAAATTTTAGTGCAAGAGCCAAAGGTGGGGCTTAGAGGGGAAAGAGCCCTGACCCAGAAGATGCCATGGGGGTGAATTTGAGCAGAGAGGAGGAAGAACTTGCAGTGGGTTTTCACACCACTGCTCAGGTAGCATACAGATCTTGAATTAGTTAACGATGCCTGTGACTCCAATATCTGCCTTCCTCTGATTTTAACAAAGGTGGCAGCTGCAGCCCTCATCATCTTCCTGGGGTTCAACCAGCCTGCAGCAATGCTACCTGCTTCAGAGCAACCTTCATGTGGTGGCTACTTCCAATGGTCAGACCTTTGCATTTCTTTTCTCAAGACTCAGCCAAAGGAGTTAAGAAAGGAATGATTTTAATAAAGGTGTTACCATATGGAGGCGTGAAGGAAAAATAATATCCACTTAATACCCATTTATCTTTCTCCATACCTTTTTAATGATCTCTATTTTCTTTTTAAGAAGATGGGTAAAGGTGAAATAAAAGCTCCTTTTTCCCTCATTTATGCCAGCTCCATGCAGGTGAGAGGAGCCTGTAGAAATCTCCACTTCCGCCTTAAATCAAGTACAATACAGCAGTTTGCAACTCAGAGTTGAAAGATAAATGTTTTGTCAGCAGTCAGCAGTCTTCAGTATTAACTTTTAATGCACATGTGGAAAGGACTAGAATGGCACAGATTTGTCTGCCCCAAAATTTCTTCCCACTGTTTCAATTCAGTTTCATTCATATTCCCTGGAAGAATGTGGGCAGTTTTCTTCCCCTCAGTTTTGACTGTTGCTATTTTTAGCATCTTCTAATCCAGAACCATTTCCTGCTAAACAGTGCATGCTCTGAATTCAGCCTGTTTCCCCCTCCCCCTTTTCTGAGATCTGTATTTAAGAAAAAAACACTCAAGTCCTAGTCTTATAATCCTACTGATTTAAGCCATCTCTTACAAAAGTACTTGTTAAAAAGATAAAGGCAACAAAATTTGATTCTTTTTGCATATAGTAACAACTATATGCCAAGAAAACCTAGAGGCTGGCTATTTGGTTTTCCTTGGGGGGCCCAGGGATTTGGAGCTGAAGACTTTCCAGTTTACAGCCCCCTTTTTTAATCATCATCTTCATCTTTTATCTTCATTTTTACAAATTACTGTCTTAATTTTATTTTTTTTTCATCTCAAAATTCTGCTTTATTTTACCCTCTTCCTATTATAGGTGTCTGTTCCTTGTGTTTGCTTTTTCTCTGAATATGTCTGTACTTCTGAAAAATTATAGACAACATTATTTTTTAAATGTAAGTAGCTTAAATTTACATAAGTTGTATTATACTGGAAATTTTATCTTTTTTCTTCCCTTTTATTTAAATTTAAATGCTATCTATGTAAGATTTATCAGAGTGTTGTATTTTATTCCACATGGTTCTGATATTTTCCCATCACATTTTACTTTATTCACTCCTGTACTAAGTTCCATCTTCATACACTTCAATTACCTTCAACTCCCTGTTGTCAGAAAATTGCAACAACCATAACAACAATAACAACAGAATGCTTATTTACATAGTATTTGAGTACTAATTTCTCTAAGGGATGAAACCAGGAGTGAATTTCCCCATGATGGGGACTGGCCAATATTATTTAATTAATTCCTCAAATAACTGCACCAGTTTACATTTCCATCAGGACTGGATTAACATGCTTGGTCTCTAACAGTCTCATGAATATTTGGCATTACCTGATTTTCTTTCTTTCTTTCTTTCTTTCTTTCTTTCTTTCTTTCTCTTTCTTTTCTTTGTTAAATAACATTTGCAAGGGTGTAATCACTACCGTTTTGATTTCATTTCTGTCTTCATAATGAGGTTGAACATATCTTCATACACTTCAAGTTTCCTCATTGGTGAATCTTGTCTTTCTCATTCACCTAGGTTCCTTAATTACGCTAAGTTTACTCAGTAGTCTTTTTTTTTTAACTTGTAGCAATTTCCTCCCAATCTGTCAACTGTCAGTGGACTTTCCAGAGAGTCTCCACTACTGCCTTTCTTTTCTAGTTTTACCCGTCTAGATTCTCATCCTTCACTGTCTAAGGTGCACTCTTTGTCACTAAACATGTTTTTACTACTCAGATACCATGAGTTCTTGTATTGTTTATTATCTATACCATCATGTGTCACTTATATTTCTTAAGGTATTAGGGATCTTTCTGTAATATGTACACAATATTATATATTGTGTTTAATATATTTACATCTTTGATGGTGCCATTTGGGCCTGACACAGTGTTTAGGAAATAGCTCTTGATTTATTGATCAATATATTTGCTGAGTCTTTAAAAAGTGGTCGCCACCACCCCATTATGCATTATGAAATAAGTGATTGGTTTTTCAGTACATTTTATTTGGTTATAAAGCCTCAACAAGGTTTTATTATAGTTTCACAATCAATGTAGCAATAAAACCTAATAGAAAAGACTAAGCAAATGTTCTTGTTAGTACAGCTTACATACTTAGGTTAAATGCATCAGAACACCCTTACTCTTATTATATCAAAAATACTGGTTTACCTTGAACTTTTTTGCTTACTAGCTATTTAGCTCAAATTGTCCATAAGCGTCACTGTTAATTTTATAGAAAAATGTCTTGTAATACAGCGATGCGCATGTAAATCATTTCCTCATATACATGCAGCTGGTGGCACTATAACCAGTTTCTACAGAGTTCATTCCCATGATTATCTTGTGCTAATCTTCATTCTTGTAAAAGTGTCAACCAAACGATTATTGTTTTTGAGATTTGGGGTTGAGATGTATTTTAGCATTGTCGTAATCGAACTGCTGCACACAAAGAGGAAAAGGCTGTTGAGAAAAAGGCTGCACACAAAGAATGAAAATAGAAATGGAAGCGATTTTATGTCCTCAATCCCTAGCCCTTCATTCTCCAACCCCAGACTCTGGACATAGAAAGGCCTGATTAAGAAATTGAAAACATTGTAGATGAGGTGTTAATATTCTTTTTTGAAACGGAATTTAACTATGGTTAAATTACTCAATCTGAGAGTATAGGTTGGTTTCTTTCTTTTTTTTTTTAATGTTTTATTTATTTTTGATACAGAGAGAGACAGAGCGTGAGAGGGGTAGGGACAGAGAGGAGGAGACACAGAACCAGAAGCAGGCTCCAGGCTCTGAGCTAGCTGTCAGCACAGAGCCTGACGCGGGGCTCAAACCCACGAATGTGAGATCTGACCTGAGCCGAAGTCGGAGGCTTAACCAACTGAGCCATCCAGGCGCCCCTAGGTTGGATTCTCGATCTAAGGAGGGAATTGTCAAGCACACACTGGTCTCCTCAAAAGATTGTCTGAATAAGGAAATCCCTTCAGAGAATGCCTCTTCGTACTCTTGGCCAGATGAAGATGACCAGCTTCAGGCTGGGGCTGCTTCCTGTCTCATGGATTCCTAAGACTTATTCAAAAACTGTGGAGTAGGGGAGTGCTTAATTATTATTCAGCAAGAGGGTTTGCATTATTTGCCTTGCTGAAGCTGACAAAGTTTAATAATATTTGGAAAATAAGACACCTTAAAAGCTATATCCCAAAGCCTAGCATAACATTTGTTTAAGTTTAATGGACATTTAATATTCCATGTCTACACATAAGTGTATCCAATATTATTCCTTTTTCATATCTTACAGTGGCCTTTCCATCCACAGGTCAGTATTTCTTTCATTCATTATCTTTCAGAATAGGACACTAGTGAAGAGTGCTTACTCAATTTCCTATACAACATTGATAAAGCAGCATTTAGAAAAAATGAACACATGTGTACTTTATTTCAACCCTCTAATTAACCTATATTTTTTTAAAAAAAGTACCTTTTTTGCAAAGAAGTAGTGATTTAAAATATATACTAAATATTAGTATATTAAATAAAATACAGATTTTAATGTCATTAATTTACATAATAGCAATTTTAAATATGTTTAAAAAGCAACTTAAAACTCTGTATTTCTTTACTTAGAAAGCTTCAATTCGAAGAGTTTTATAAAGGCTAGTATACCTTCAGAGTGATTAATATAAAACTGAGCTGTAGGGCACAAATAACTTTCAAATTTTATCAGTAAAGTACTATCAGGGACATTTATTTATCTCAGTGTCATGTATCTGTCCTTCTGATGGATACCAGACAATTCTCCAGACATCCCTCAAAATACACGACTGGACTGGACGTCAAATCATAGAACATTACTTGAAAAGTGTTTCTATTAAACTACTTCATCAGAGTCTGCACTTGTTACTGATTTCATCAAAATTCTTTAACAATTTTTCTACTCAGTTGTGTTTCCTTTCTCCCATTTGTTCTGCGTAAGTGTGAAATGGAAGTATAATATAAAAGAGGACCATGTAATTTACATAGCCTCTAGTAAATTAAGGACTGCAAATCTCCTCTCTGGTGACTCTAAGATGTGAATAAGTCTTGTGTTGGGTGATTTAAAAAATTTCTATTTATTGTGCAATCTTCTAATAATAATGAAAACTCATTAAAAATTACTCACAATCTCACAATTGTAATAAATCAACTTCATTTTCATTTTTATTTTTCTTCCAGTTCCCATTAATACCCATGGTTTACACAAAGATATTTATACAACAAATAAAATTTTGTATTTTCTTCTTTTTTAGTTTAATATTTCTTTGTCTGCTTTTCCTTGGTGGCACACAATCTTTCAAAATATGAAAGCATTTCTTGAAGCGTGCACACATACACACACACATTTTAACAATGAACAAACAGTGCATACAATATTGAAAGCAATGTATCAAGTCTAAATGAGTAGAGATATGAGGATTTAAAAAAAAACCCAAATAGTTTTGTGGCCAGAGAATTAGACAATCTATCTAAAGACTTTAACCACCAAAGAGAACCCCTGAAAAGGGTGTTTCCCCAGCTTCACACGCACAGTAATTATGGTCAAAATTCAGCATCTTCATTTTATTTTTTAAATTTTTTTAAATGTTTATATTAGAGAGAGAGAGAGAGAGAGAGAGTGGGGGAGGGGCAGAGAGAGATGGAGATAGAATCTGCAGCAGGCACCCAGGGCTCTGAGCTGTCAGCACAGATTCTGATGTGGGGCTCATACTCATGAGCTGGGAGATCATGAGCTGAGCTGAAGTTGGATGCTTAATCGACTGAGCCACCCAGGTGCCCTCAGGAACTTCATTTTAACTTACCATATTTGAATGTCTTATTCAATCACATGAAGAGGCTTTGAGAGAGAAATTGTAGACATGGGTACTTAAGGCTAATGGGGAAAGGCATCCAGAGGAGGCAAGAGAACCCTGCTCTCAAATCTATTTGCATATGTTTCCCAACCCATCAAATAGAAATAATAATCACACCTACCTCATGATGTAATGGTAATGATAAATGAATTACTTCAGAAAAAATGTTCTAAATAGTTTCTGCTACTCATTACATGTGGACCAGGTACCTAATTTTCAGGTATCTAGATCCTAGAAATTAAGACATTTCCTTATAAGCTTCCTGTTTCTCATGTCCCTCAAGTACAGTGACTACATGTCCTGGTTACGTGGGAAAGTTCTGGTTTATGCTTACTAGTGTTATTATAAAAAATCTTCCTTTCTTTCTCTTTCTTATTTTGCACAATAATTTATATGGTCACCTAGCCTGTTTATTTTCCTTCATAATACTTATTACTATCTAATATACTGTATATTTATTAAATATATATTTATTATATCTCTGTACTATATGTAAGCTCAATAGTAAAAAAAATATTTTTAATGAATTGTCTGGTGTCCAAAAAGATGTCTGATATATGACATTGACTTAAAAAATTATTAGTTGAATGAGTGAACTAATCCTCTTGATCATGGGGAAGATAAAATTGGGAGAATCCCATGTTATTTTGGATTATCCTAGCTATAACAAGGGACAGCAAATCTGCATCAAGGCTAGTGCGATATTTGCCAAAGCTTTTCAGGATTCCCAAGGGGGAAAATGATGGAGGGGTTTCTGATCAGCTGCTACATAAAAGTTCACCACGATTTCTAAAGCAATTAGAATATGACTTCTGGAAATAGCTTTGACATTATCTGTATCTTCTTTAATACTGCTATTATTACTATTTGTCTTCCTTTTTAAAAAATGTTTATTTACTTATTTTGAGAGAGAGACAGAGAGAACAAGAGGGGAAGAGAGAGAAAGAGGGAGAAAGAGAATTCCAAGCAGACACTGCACTGTCAGTGCAGAGGCCAGTGTGGGGCTGGAACTCACCAACTGTGAGATCATGACCTGAGTCAAAATCAAGAGGCAGATGCCTAACTGATTGAGCCACTCAAACACTCTGATATTTGCCTTCTTCTATTATTCAAGTTGCCCTAATCGTTTTTATCCCAACATAACCAGGGCTGACAGTAGGAGGTTGCAGTGGGATCACACAAATAGTGTGATTTGTACCAAGCAGCACTTACCTTCCCCCCAAATTACCTCAATCATGGTTTATATATCAGTCAGCCACAAAGACTGTACTGTTGGCAGAATAACGTGACAACTTGACAGGTCTTGAAAATAATTGCAAAGCATCTCACAAGCTATATTTTGTGTTATTATCTAACCACAAAACATTTATTGTGGTGCTATTGGTAAAGTATGTTGCTGAATTTCAGAAATAACCATCTAAAATGCTTGAAAATATTTAGCTTAAATATACCATATGTAATGTAATAAGCAACATAGCAATTCAACTTCTGTAGAATGCTAACTATGTTCTAGATATTGAGCGAGGCACTGTAAAAGCACACAGTCTGCCATCAGAGATCATCATCATTACCATCATCATCATTAGTAGATGAGAGAGATAGGGTAACTTGTGTCCGATGTGATGGGTGCTATGATAGAATTATGTGGAGAGTTATTTAAGTGGCAAATACAAATGTACATGATATGGTAATTAATCCTTGTTTTTGGTTTCCACGTGGGAAGACTTTAGTCATTGTACTAGGTGAATGGAGTTAAGGGAAGGGTCGATCTTTGAAAATTTCTTGTGGTAAAGGTTGTGACTGCTTTGATATAATACCGCAGGGATTAAAGAATCATCATCTCTTGGAATTTGTATGGGGAAAAAACCCCATAATCTATTTGTGCCAGGATATAGGAATTGCAATTAAATAGCATTTCACATTTTCTTTCAATCTCTTAGTTCTTTGAAATGCATCACTTGTCTCAAGGGCACACAATTGTGAAGCTGTTTACCTAATGTTCAGAAGTGTCTGCATATTTCTGTGTGGAAGGCTTTACTGTTTTATAGATTTTTTTATTGCCTCAAAAGCAATGGCCTTTCCAAGAGAACTTAGAAATAATCTTACTAATTTAGATTTCCTCTTAAACAGGATTACCTTTGCACTGCATTAGTACATTTTAGCAATAAAATGGCCCTTACATTTTTTTGATGTGTCAGGGACAAGTTTAAGTTTTACTTCCTATGCAGTAAGTCTTTCTCAGAGAAAACACAGGATTTCAATTTATATTTCCAAACACCAAAATAAACTCATCTTACATAAATGAACAGTGTCATTGGCTGCAATTTACATCTCAATGTAAATGTCATTTCCCTGCTTACTGTTGAAGCTTTAAGTTCAGGCTTTGAAAAAAGCACTATCTGTTCCTGTTATTACAAGCTATACTCCTGACAGCTCTCACATTAATGACACCAGATTGCTTGCTTTAGTGCTTTCCTTTTGGAACTTATTTTGTCATCTTCCACCCCTTCTTTGCCTGTTCTCAAACAGAATACATTCTAATGAGATTTAGAAAAGTTATGTTTTCAAACTGGGAAGAGAACTTCCTTTTTCTGATTTAGGTGACAACATGTTTCAGAATTTACTTAGGAAGTAAAGCCCACACACCTTGGCTAGATTCCATTAGGGCAGAAGGTGGATAAAAAATTACTTTTTCTCAGATATCACATGTATATTTAATACATTTATGAGTGAGGATAAGTTGTCACAAGGGACTGGTCCAAGGCAAAGGGACAGTTTGATTTTGTATGTCCTCTGGAGTTGGAAAAACAAACCTAAATTATGTTTTTAAATTAACAAGTATGTAGGATAACTTATTATACATATAATATAATCAACTTATGATAAACGAGGTTTTTATTTTAATCATTTAGTGACTTTTACTAGATTATATATCTCAAAATAAATAATAAACAAAAGAAAGAATTCAGAGAGGGCTAAAAGCTAATTTTCTAAGAGAGATTAGTGCTTATGATAGGATTTTAACAATATGGTGGTGATACATTCTGAGAACTATTATAAAGGACATAGGATGATATTGGGTAACCACAAATATGAAAAGTAAAAGGAGATAAAAGCAAAATATTATGTCATTTTTTTGTTATGGATGTTAGGACAGTTACTTAGTTTAGAAACAACAAGAGCAGGAATGTTATAGGCATGTTTCAAGAGGAAAAATGGTGGTCATAAAGCCAGCACTTCCATCTTTGGGATGGGATAATATTCATGAAAGCTCTTTCAGTTTTTTGAAAGAAAGAAAGTAGATGGAGTCAGATTACTGTACTATCCTTACTATTATTATTTGGACAAAAAGCTACATTTTTCTCTAAAACCTAAATTGTGATGACATATGAAAGAAGATGATGGTTGAGAATTCTAGTGGGTTTTTTCCTTATTAAATATGTTTCAAAAGGTCCTCTGCTATTGCAGACCTCAGATGGCATAGGCAGAGCCACATGATATAAAACGCTTATACATGATTTGTCCAGAAGCTTTAGCTTCTAATATATTATGAAAATATATTATGCTGCAAATATATTATGGAAAGAAAAGGAGAATATCAGATTATTCAAGATTTAAATAGATAAAAGTGAATCAGTAGAAAGTTTAAGATATCACTAGATTATCATTTCTATGATAAATCATGATGAAAATGAAGATAAAGATTAAAAATCAGAAGGCCTCTTACATTCTTTATATATATTTTTCACAGTGAGGAAAGTAATACGTTTTCATTAGCAATTTGTGTTTAGTTTCTTCATAATTCATTGCCAACACTTCCCCTGTGTGATCTGTTCACTTGTTAAATGCCAGTGTACCAATTATCTGAGAGTAACCCTGACAATTATCACACAAGAAAACATTAGACAAAGGAATAGGGCTGTTAGGAGGAAGGAAGTGTGTTTTTTCTATTTTTTTTCAATACAAACATAAAAATCATGAATCACAATATATTATGAACTTCTAAAAGATGAAAATGTTATCACAAATTAAATTCTATTTCTGCAGTCAAAAATGATTCTGATAAATAAGGGAAGGATTAGTTTCCCAGAGAGAACCATCTGACTGCACAACTTGCTCTCAGTAAATCTGAATTTTAAAAGGACAGGGAAACTTGAAACAAAGATTGAAAGAAAGCCATAGAACTCAGACAAATACAGAAGACTGACATGGCATAGTGAGAATGATGTTACGAAGGACAAAGCTACCAGTAAGCATTCCAGAACTCATTTCTTCTGGGAGTGTGTAGCTTATATGAGGAGCCATTCTTCTGTACTCTGCAGAGAAGCTATTATTTCTGCTGACATAGTCTACTGGTCTGTCTCCTCCACTGTGGTCTCTTTGAAGGAAGGAAATGTGTTTTTATGTCTTCTGCACTCAATAGAGTTCCTATTATAAAATAGAGAACTTAATAAATGTTTGAATAAAGGAAGTACTGTGTACACATAATATCCAGGGCACCAAAAACAGGCTCTTAAAAATCACGTATGATAGAGAAAATCAAAGAAGGAATCATCTTGCTGCTGGTAGTCAACAACACAGAATACAGATCTTTGACATTTTGCACCCAGGTTCTCAGTGAGTAAAAACAATCCTGAAACAGAAGGAGATATACCAAACCTAAGTACGAGAAGATGGATACTCAAATGGAGTGAAAATCGGAAGAGAACATCTGCCTTCTCCGAATGAGTATAGGCTCAGGTTGCCCAACCTAGTTGAATTATATTCCAGTGCTGGACATTATTTATTCCCTATATAATTTTCCCCATGACAAAAACTAAAAATCTTATGATGGTCTTTTGAGAGATAGTGAGTTTCCTACCTATTGAGAATCTTAAGCAAGATCTGGATGCTACCTTGATGGAGATAGAGAAGATTCGACATGAGAAAGTGGCTGGGCTAGATTGTATAAAGGTTCTTTCCTTTCAATTCAAAAATTCTAACCATGTAGGAATCTTGAAGTCATTTTTCATTTTAAGAGTTTGGCCTAGTTCTTATATGCCTTTTAAAAAACTCATTTTTGGGAATTGTTAATCCCCTTTAAGATATAAAATCATTTTGGTAGGATATAATTGTGAATTATCATTATTACCTACTGAGAAGTTGTGCTTTAGTAAAATTAGTATGAATTTTGGAGTCATATTTGATATAAAATACTAATTATGGACATAGAATTTATTTCATGTGTTGTTTGATTTTATCTTGATTCCTTAATTGTGTAGTTGTAAGCAACATAAATTTCTAAATTTTAATGTATGCATCTATTAAATAAGGATAACATTTTCCTCATATGGTTGTTGTGAGGATTAAGTGAAATAATGCATGAAATAGTGGCTAGCACAGATAATTGCATCAATAAACGTTGAGGTCTAATTGCTCAGTATTTAATTTTTCTGACCCTCAAATTTTTCAGCTGTGAAATGGAGTAAAGGAGAATCCTTTATCATCTCACAGAATTGTAGTCAAGATTTAATGAGTATGAAAAGTATGCAAACCAGTGTCTGACTCATAGTAGTAGTTCAACAAATGCTAGTATTTTCTTCCCTGTTGAAGATCTTTAGGATTGCTGGCAATATTTGATGCACACTTCTGTATCTTTCCTTAGCTTACATTATTCATGCTTTCTGTTAGCCTGCTAAAGCATACATGTAAGTGACAAGCCAGCTATCTCTTGGTTCAAGACAGTGATTCTTAATCATTTCTGGGGATTTAAAACTCCTTTGAGAAGTTCCTAAAAGCAACAGCATCTCTTTCAATAAATATACACATGAACATATAGACACAAATTTTTCCCAACTTCAGCTAGTTTATGGATCCCCCAAATCGGTTCAAGGACCTGTGGGTCCCAAGTTCTACTATAGCACGCACCAGATGTGCACGAAGACACAAATAATCAAAAATTGAATCATTAATTGCATATTGCTATCTGACTGTATGCACATCAGCCTGTATTTATTTGAGTTAGTGTTACTTAGTTTATTTAGTTCCAGTCCTTTCAGAGGTTCATACAGAACTTTTCTTTGGAGTATGACTAATACACTAGGGTTCACAAGTGGACACCCTTCATAAATACTAAATTTTAAAATAAGATGATTCTCATTCTGTGACAAATGCCATCTAAAGATTGAAGAAATGAAACCAAAATACCAACTTGTTTAAATAAGGTCTATAGAAAGGGTAAAAGAGAATTCAAGAATTTCAGATTAATAAACATAGAAATAAATATGTGCATACATATTCAGGTGATAGCTTACCTAACACGAGGCAACAAAATGCAATTTTCCACTTGCCTGGTTTAGTGGTGTGATTGAGCCACTTTTTGAACTTCTCTCCCTTCTTTAGCTGTCACTGATCTAATTGCCAAACTGAGCTTTCAGAAGGTATTTAAAGGTTTGGAGAAAAGTGTAGCTGTGTGAGATGATTTTCTCACACTTCCCAAGTGTTGTGCCAATATTAAAAAAAATAGTTGGAATTTTAGATGGGGCACCAGGGTGGCTTAGCCAGTTAAATGTCTGACTCTTGATTTCAGCTCAGGTCATGATCTCATAGTTTGTGAGTTTGAGCCCAGCATTGGGCTCCATGCTGACAGTGTGGAGCTTGCTTGGGATTCTCTCTCCCTCTCTCTCTGTCCCTATCCCACTTATGTTCTCTCTCTCTCTCTCTCTCTCTCTCTCTCTCTCTCAAAATAAATAAATAAACTTAAAAAATAATTGGACTTTTAGAAAATTCAATACCTCTCCCTGGAAAGCACTGATTTTAAAGGTACTATGAAAAAGATAAATAAGCTCTGGTAAAGAGAGATGATAAATAAATATCTATTGCCCAGATCAGGAAAATTCAACAAGTGTATTTGAAACTATTCAAAATGGTAAAGTTCTTCTAGAATGGCTTACCAAGTGATTTCAGTGTGAATTCAGAACCTTATTTTTCTCATAAAATGGTTACCCAGAATATTGTATTAGATTAACAACAACTGGGGATCCTGGGTGGCTCCAACAGTTAAGTGTCCAGCTCTTGATTTTGGCTCAGACATGATCTGACACTTCATGAGTTTGGCTTGGGATTCTCTCTCGCCCTATTTCTATGCCACTTCCCCACTAATTTCTCCCCCCTCTCAAAATAAAATAAATAAACTTAAAAAAGATTAACAATAATTCAGGTTTCTGAGGCTGAATATTAGAGACTTGATGTTATCCATTATCTGTGTCGTATCGTATGGACTCTGTTGTTTTATTTTAGAACGTACCTAAAATAAATGTTTTCAGCTCAATGTATTTTTAGTACATTAGGTACTTATGTTATAAAGAAGTATGCTATCAACCAGCTTTAACATATATTCAAGAAAATATTTATATTTTATTAATTTCTGTTTTATATATTTATATATTTTAATTTATATTTATTTATATATTTACACATTTCTAGATATTGTATATTATATATTTACATTAAATATAATAATCCATGTTATATATTTATATTAAATATATTATACTGGAATATATATTATATTATATTAGAATTATGTTAGAATATATTAGAAGATCATATTTTTGGCCATAAACTCTGAAACTTTAAATTGCAAAGGTATTGCAAATGGAATAAAAAGTCATCTTCTAAAAGCATGGGCCGTATTCTGGAGTCAGAGTGGATTCAAATTCTGACCCTATCATATACTGTTTCTTGGACCTTCCTAGGGCCAGAGTGTCAGAACTGGCTTCATCAAAGTGATAAGGTGGACTACTCAAAAAGGGCACAAAGGAGCATATTCAGTACAATATAACACTGAATTATAATCTAAAGAGTATGTGTAAACTGATGGACACCAGTTAACTTTTGAGTAATTGAAATTATTTAAGTAAGTAGTTAGAGTTTAATTAAAGTGAAAAATGCTCATGTTTTGTTTAAAATTCAGATATAACTATTCCTATACATAACCTGTCTTTTATTCTATGACTTAAGAATTTTATATCTCTGTCATGAGCCTATATGGGACTTCTCTAGATTGGTTTTTAACTACCCCTTAAAATTTTGCTACTCAGAATATAGTCTGTGACTTCTTTCTCACATGGAAGTCTTCAGAAATACAGAATCTTAGGCACTCCTCAGGACAACTGAATTTCAATCTCTATCTTAACAATGTTACTAGGAGATTTGTAGGGAGATTGAAATTTGAGAAGAGTATCTTGAAGCATGATAAACATGACATCTTTCTAGTACGTTACTTTTCATTAGCCAAAAATTTTATTTGATCTTTTTTCTTTTAAAAAGGATTCACCTATATTACAGAACATAATGAAAGTTCACATGAATTTTATAAATGAAACAGAAAACTTCAAAGAAATTTCATGCTTTCATGAGCTCAGAATGTCCAAAGAAAGACCAGCCTTTTCTACTTTCATTAACACACAGTGAGAAAATTTTTACATCATCCGATCACAGGTTTCCAATGAGAAGAGATTAATATAAATTCTGAATTATTGTCAAAATTGTCTCTTCTAACTGGGAAGATAAGAAAAAAAAACTATTAGTCATATCTGATGAACTTCCACTAATAACTTAGTGACTAAGCTTTTTAAAAATTGGAACACCACTATACGGTTTCCAGAGTTGCTGGGGAAAAAAAAAATTCACTTTACATATTCATTACATTTCTTCTTTATCCCAAGTATCCAGTTGTTTTCAGAAATCTCTCCTTGATTTGGTAAAAATCCTCCCTCATTACTGAAAAATCCTTCTGCCTACTATGGGAAACACCTACACTGAATGGTTCTTCTTGAGAATGATATGTTACCCTGAAACATTCCTACCTGGTGTTATAATCATAAAGTTGTAAGAAAAAATGACATTTTATCAACGTAATATAAGAGTGAAACCACAAGTACATGTATCAATCAGAAAACTGGTTGCTAGGGAAAAAGGATGACTGGGTCTGAGGCTTTTAATTAATGTGTTTGATACTCAACAATTCATTTTGTCAGTTTCAGATTCCCTAGTAGGCAAACAGTGGCTAGAAAGAAAGATTTAACAAAATATACATAAACAGCATTCTCAAGCTTAAAAAAATACTGTCATTTTTACCCCTTCTAAATTCGAGAATCTCTCTCTCCTCTTTTTTTTTTTTTTTTTTTTTGCACATAGAAGAACTTGTTGCAAATTATAGAGAGCAGCTGCTTTCAATATTTCTTGTTAGGTGCATTGTGTCTTCAAATATATAAGAACCATTCTGATATGGTGTTTGCAGGTTTGAAGGTCTCTGTTGGGTGGGGTGGGAAGTGGACACCGAGGGAGATGTTATGAAAAAAAAATCTTTCTTTTTTCCGAGACTTATTTTTTCTCTGTTTTGGTAAGAAGATACATTTTTATAAAGCCTTTAAACTTTAATGAGGAACTTTTCTTACGTTACTCTGTTTGATGGTAATATTGGGCTCATTAGTCAGATGTTGCTATTCATAATTTACAGATGTATTCAGGCTTGGTGATGTAATTCGACCTAATCAAAGTGATATTAGAATTTGTGATCTGGCAACATGGGAAACAATAGATGCTGGCGAGGATGTGGAGAAAGGGGAACCCTCATACGCCTTTGGTGGGAATGCAAATGGGTGCAGCCACCCTGGAAAACAATATGGAGTTTTCTCAAAAAATTTAAAATAGAACTACTCCATAACCCAGCAATTACTTTAGTAGGTATTTCCCCAAAGGATATTAAAAAAACAGATTCAGAGGGGCACATGCACCCTGATACTTGTAGCAGTACTATCAACAGTAGCCAAATTATGGAAAGAGCCCAAATGTCCATGAACTGATGAATGGATAAAGAAGATGTGATGTGTTGTGTATGTATGTATGATATATATATATATATATATATATATATACATATATATATTATACACACAGAGACACACAAACACACACACATATATATATACACATATATATACATATATATGTATATGTATATATATATATATATATACACACTCAGCCATCAAAAAGAATGAATCTTGCCATTTGCAATGACTTGGTTGGAGCCAGAGTGTATTACGCAAAGCAAAATATATCAGTCAGAGAAAGAAAAATACCATATGATTTCACTTGTATGTGGAATTTAAGAAACACAATTGATGAACATAGGGGAAGTGAAATTAAAAAAAAAAGAGAGGGAGACAAACCATAGGAAACCCTTAAATATAGAAAAGAAAATGAGAGTTGTTAGAGGGGATGTGGGCAGGGGATGAGATAAATGGGTGATAGATATTAAGGAGGGCATTTATGATGAACACTAAGTGTATATGTAAGTGATGGATCACTAAATTCTACTTCTGAAACCAATATTACACTATATGTTAACTAACTAGAATTTAAATAACTTAAAAAAAAGAATTTGGGAACTGGGATTGAAATTCACTGCAAAATTTGCTACTATGCTTACTATAGTCAGTCTAGCTCTGAAACCTGAGTGGCTTTAAAACAAGTGGAGATTAAAACCCTTTCGAAGTTTCTTTCCCTTTCCTGGAAGGGCTCAAGTGGGGAAAATTCATCACAAGAGACCCTGGACTATGAGAGGTTGTGGTTTGGTCCCAGAGCCATTTATCCAAGTTTATCTCTACAAACTAAGCCCTTGTTTGTTTTATCCTTGCCACATACAGAAATGCAATGACACATGCACATTTGCTTATTTTTCTCCACTAGATTTCTGGTATTTCTATTATATCTGGAAAGTGATATCAATGATACAACTATTCATATTTTCCCATGGGAAGATATCCAGTTTGTTCAGCAAAATATTAATCTTTTACTATTCCTATTCTGACTTATTTGATAATAGCTATTTTGGAAATACATATTTTTATGTATTATATGCATTAATTTCTTTATTAGCTCTGATTTGAAGACTAAATTGAGGTATAAAATTTTATCTACTTTATTATATTTGCTTTTAATACAGAACAATATTTTTAATATTACCATTACTAATTTTATATACTCATAATATTTTTAAGTTTATTTGTTTTGAGAGAGAGAGAGCGAGAGAGAAAGAAAGAGAGAGAACAGGGGAGGGGCAGCGAGAGAAGGAGGGAGAGAATCCCAAGCAGGCTCTGCCCAGTCAGCACAGAGCTTGATGTGGGACTCGAACTCACAAAAGCATGAGATCAGGACCTGAGCGGAAACCAAGAGTCCAATGTTTAACCAACTGAGCCACCCAGGTGCCCTCTTTATCTTGTCTTTGTAGGCAAAGAGGTACAAATGATAGACGCTTACTCACCTCTGTGTTTGGAGCCTGTGCACACTCTTATTCTGTGTACCTGTGATAATATACTAGGATTCCTTATGAATGACTGGGAGAAAAGTTTCAAGACAAGCATTGTTTTTTCATAAAATATAAATATAATAAGAATTTCCTACCTTCATACGGTAACTTTTTATTTTATTATTTGTTCCATTTGCATTCTCTCACTTGATCTTGGCAACAAACCAATGATTTAGTTGAGACATTAATCATTCTACTTTGTTTTTCTTCTTTCTCCCCCTCCTCCTCCGTCTCTTCCATCTTCTTAAAAAATCCTTAAGAATTTTTGCATAAACCATACCTCAGATGTCAAACTGGGGGACCAGTTTGGGGTATCAGGTATTTTGTTTGACCTGCAAAGTTTAGTATGATGCTTTATTTTTAATGAATGGACTTTTTTTCAATCCTTAAATATTAAGGAATATCACATAATATCTACATTATATAGAATGTTCTTCTGTATTTCACAACAGATATAATAAGATAACCACACTTTTATCTCACTTTTTAGTCTTCAAGTGAGACGTGATGAGGAAATTAATGTAATATTATATCTAGAAATATCTTTTTTTTAAGAGATTTCAGCTAAGTCAGAGGGAAAAAGACCCCAAATTTTTGGTTGATCAAATTTTATTTGATGAAATTTCAAATTCCTCTTGAAAGCCTAGAAGATGTGACCATACCAGGCCTGCAGTTCTAGATGGGAACCGGCTAGGATATGTACATCATCTTCGTCCCTTACCTTCAGTTTACCATGCCCTTGGAACTCCTCTACCATTAGCCAAATATCAGTTTCTGCCATGCGTAGGTTATACCATTAATAAACTTTGTGAAATTTCACTTTTTTATTATAAATATAGCGAGTATATTGATATGTTATGTGAATGTCATTATGGTATAAAATGTATCAAAACACTTTGAAAATCTGTTACACTAACCAAACTTACTATCCTATTAACAACTATAACTTTACTAATGATACTTGTATTTTATAACTCCAAATGAGTATCTCAAATTTTTCTATTCATGTTTTTTAGGTCATCACTGCACATAATTTGTGTGAGTTATGGGAAGTTTTGTTTTGTTTTGCTTTGTTTTGTTTTTACCTTGTATCATAACTGGAATTCTAAAAGTGGGGTATTTTTAAATCTCCAGACATATTAACATTGGTATGAGTTTCTGTTTCTCCAAGTGAAAGATACTGTGTCACAGTGACCAAGTATACATTTTTACTTTTAAGAAGAACAAACATAATGGGGGGTTGGGGTCAACAACCCACAGATGGCTGTAGATAGTTTGTGGTTTACTCAAGCTTTCTTTCTTTGCTCGGTGGCTGGGAGTGTCGAAGAAAATAGTGAGGAACTATGGTTCCCTGCTTTCTGCTCTCTAGCCCTGGCCCTTTATTATGCTACTTCTCCAAAACTTGTTAGAGGATTCATAAGGTGGTTTTGGTAACAAATGAAGTTTGGTTATTATGGAAACAAAATTTCCATATGTTAGTCTAATCATTTTACTTTCGGATTCTACATTTTCCCTGAAAGTCAGGCTTCAATCAAAATTGTTGGAACATAGCCTTGGTTTATGCATAGGCTTTCCATTTTAAGATTTTTATTTATAATTATTAATTTTTAATTTGGAACTGATGTTAAGCACACAGAAAAATTGCCAAAAAATGTCAAAACAATTTTCTTCTATTTCTCATCTTCACTCACTTTCCCTAATGTTAACATCTTATATAACCAGAAGACAGTGGTAAGAGCAGAAAATTAACATGGGCACAGTGGTATTAACTATTAATGCATTGACCTTATTTGACTTTCATCACTTGTCCTCCTGATGTCCTTTTTTGTGTTCCAGGATCCTATCAAGGATCATGTTATTTCTCCTTAGTCTCTCCTAATCTGTAACAGTCCCTCAGTCTTCCCTTGTCTTTCTTGACCTTGGCACTTTTAAAGCACACTGATCAATTTCTTTTTATCTTTATTTATTGTTTATCAACCTCTACAGCATATCTTGTGTCCTTTTGTGGATTTACCTTAGGTTTCCTTCCTTTTACTGTATTGGAATAGGTGCGTTTAGGAGGATCTAGATGGATGAGAAGCTCCATGAAAAGAATGGAAGATAGAATACAGCAGTTGTATAAAAAAAAGGAAGAAAGAACCAAACTTTATGGTGATTATGGTTAGTGGGTAAAAAGACAAGAATATCTGAAACTATCAGAGAGTCAATGGATCAAATTTAAATATCTTGAGCTCCCACAACGTAATCTTTGAATGAATGGTGTAGAAGAAATCTCTTGAGTACATGTAGTATAGGTATGAAGACCAGCCATTGCTCATGAAAACCTGGGTATTAATGTTTGGAAGGCATATGGATATGGTAAGGAACTTAAATAAACTGCCTTGCAGCTCTTTTGCCACTCCACCTAAAGGAATGAGCCTTGTTAATGTAACACGGTGTGCAGGTTTTTTTTTTTTTCCCCAGCTTTTAACGGCTATGTCATATAGTTCTTGTGAACTGGGGAAAACAACCTGATTAAATGAGAAATGTCCTTCCCTCTTGTAGCAACTTTGGTATATATGAGTAGATATAACTTCTGTTAATTGGAAGATGTGTTGCATGTGCCTTCAAGTAGGAATAAACCTATTTATCTGGATGTAGTGAGGAGGAAGTAGGATGAGATATCATTAAAATTTGATCGTAGGAATGGGTTGTCTCCCATGTTACATTGTCATTTTTTTTTAATGGGCTCATTTTTAAGAGGGTTGTCTGTGACTCCTCATGATTAAATTCTGTTCTGTCTTCTAAACTTGTGGGACAGAGGTGGATTTCCCTCAAACTCACTTTATTTTGTCATTTGGAAATGCCTTTTACATAGTTGGCACTCCACATATGGGTAATAATGATAATGTTGAAGTAACACAACACAGAGGAATGAAGAGAGTAAGAGTTAGTGTGGACAAACTACATGAAAATGAAAGTGATGTTAACACAGTGCTTGAAAAGGACAAGTAAAGAGAAAGTGGGAATATGAAAAGAGTGTGGCTATGTAAGTGTGTGGTTTGGAATGGCAATCACTTATCACTTATTGATAGATTCCATGTGAAGGGAAGTGCTTGAAAATCATAATGGTATCTAAGGTTATAGAGATCTAAACATGTTTTATTGATTCCATGTACTTGAAAGCATGTGACAGAGTGCATTTTCTTTCCTTTATAGATGGAGGTACTAAGATACAACTGTATCGCAATACTTAAAGACAAAATTACATCATACACAAAAGGAAACTCTCTCATTAAACTAAGTTCTCATGATTTGGTCTGAGCCTCCAAGGAATATGGCTTATAGTTGCAATATTTTCTGGCAGGGAAAACTCAAAGACAAAGATAATGTAAAAATGGTCTTGTTAAATGAGTCAGATACTGCCAAAGAAAAATGATTTATATAATAAGGCCCCAATACACCCAATCAAAATCTGTTATTATGATGATTAGTAGTCCTAGGTCCCTATTTAATTCTTTTGTGTCTTCTTCATTCTCATGCTTTGCATTCATACTCACATGTGTTCTTTTACTATATCCATAATAAGAAGCAAAGGACTAACTATGACTTAATGTTGAAGGAAATTAAGCAATATTTCAAATGTACCTTGGGTTAATAACCTAACAATAAAAAATAATTAAAACTACTGAAGTTGTGGCCAAGTTCAAAGCAAGACACCTAGTAAGTGCTTCCTATCCTTTCAATTAACATAAACTTTAAATCCAATTTCTTATGCATTAGCATGGTTAATTTATTGTCGTTTAAATGCTTTCTTCATCAAGTCCCATACAGAATATGTTTAAAACCCTCTTCTCATCCTTAGTCAAGAGTTGGAAACTTGCCTTTCTTTCATAGAATGGAATTGAAACCTTTAAGATCTAAGACATGTTGTTTGGAAAACTAAGAAATCTAACCAAATCCCATCATTCTTTACTTAATTTCCATTTTTAAAAAAATCCATGTTATGTAGAACTTACCAGGATTTAGAACTGAGTTGGTTATTAAGTAAATTGGTTTTTGAATAATACATTTATAACAGATTTCCAAACCAGATCTAACTCTCTTATATTTTGAAAATATGCTTCATTAATGTTGCTTCTTATGAATTTTCTGAGTTTTCTGCTTTTAAGTTTTACTGAACCTTTCTTTCTCAGTCAACAACTTGTGTTTTTGCTTTTTAAGAAGAGCTATTATGTTAAACATAGAGGGCAATTATCACATTTTGTAACTTTACCTTGTGG
This sequence comes from Mungos mungo, assembly GCA_004023785.1. NCBI lineage: Eukaryota > Metazoa > Chordata > Mammalia > Carnivora > Herpestidae > Mungos > Mungos mungo. The sequence goes on from PISW01007148.1 coordinate 25,776, forward strand.
TTTCGTTACATAAACTTTAAGGAGAATAATAATAATAATAATAATATTCAAGGTCTAGATGAAGATATTGAATACAGTTGGACATGAGCTCAAGAGTTATCTTTCAGAGGTGCCTGGATGGCTCAGTCAGTTGAGCGTCTGAATCTTAATTTTGGCTCAGGTCATGATCCCAGGGTCCTGGAATCAAGCCCTGTGTTGCGCTGCACTCTGAGCATGGTGCCTGCTTAAGATTCTTTCTCTCTCTTCCTCTGCTCCTCTCTCCAGCTTGTGCATGCACTCTCTCTCTAAAACATAAAATAAAATAAAATAAAAATAATTACCTTTCAAAAAGGGGACTTTTTCCATTAACTTTCAAGTTAAGACAAAATAAGGTGAATTTCAGTTACAGGATGCTAGGTTGTATTAAAATTTGAATGGAGGCTATCTGGACTGGAAATCAAGGAACTCAGAACAATGATTCAAAAATTATGTCATATGTTTAGAGGAAGCAGTTGATGATATACTCCCAAGGACTCAATAATAACTATAATTATATTATCTGAACAGAGAGGCAGCCACTATATTAAGCAGTTAAAAATTTACAAAAGATCCAGAATAGTCTTCACCAAGGAAACCCATATACTTTATTTTAGTATGGCAAGGCTGGGATTTATTCATTGGATTCTTAGTTTTCATGTGTCTTTATTGTAGTTCTCTGATACATTTCTGAGATTTAATAACTATTCCATAATTAGAAATGAAAAGATTATCTAAAGTTAGCTCTTCTACACACTAGACTGGACTAGAGGCCCCAACTTTACTTGGGTTCTATTTGCTTGCTTTATTTATTTATTTATTTATTTAGTTAGTTAGTTAGTTAGTCAGTTAGTTTATTTAAATGATATGATTTTTCTTCCAACTTACAGCCATTATAAACCTCAAAGTCTACAACATTTCAGCAGAAGGCTCCAACTCCAGCTCTGAAGCCGGTGCTATGCTCTCAACTGAGTTCAGGGGGGAAGTGAGATGAGAGCTTTGTGGAGGGAAAATAAACATTCTGGGGAGTTTTTAGGTTAAAAGAGAGATTCAAAAATGAAAACTAGAGGTTTTTTGTTTCAAGGATGTCATGGTCCTGTGATGGACCCCATATGCCAAAAACTTGTTTTTACTTTTTCTAGTTCTACTGAGCTAAAATTGACATATAACTGTATTAATTCAAGATGTAAAACAACATAATACTTTGATATATGATATACTGTGAAATGATTATCACAATATTTTTAGTCGACCTGTCACCTTACATGGTTATATATTTTTTCTTGTCATGAACATTTTTCCTTTATTATTTTTTTAATTTTAAAAAATTTATTGAATTATACTTCACACATAATGTTACATTAGTTTCAGATATTTAACTTAGTGATTCAACAAGTGTATATATTATTCTGTGCTAACCATAAGTGTAGCTGCCATCTGTCATCGTACAATGCTATTACAATGCTATTGACTGTATTCCCTAGGCTGTACTTTTCATCCTTGTGACTTACTCATTCTTTAGCTGGAAGACTCCCATTTGCCTTCACCCATTTGTCCCATCCCTCCAACTGCTCCCCTCTGGCAGCCAACAGTTTGTTCTCTCTATTTATGGGTCTGTTTCTGTTTTTTCATTTATTTGTTTCATGTATAAGTGAAGTCATATGGTATTTGTCTTTTTCTGTCCGACTTATTTCACTTAGCATAATACCCTCTAGATCCATTCATGTTGTTACAAATGGCAAGATCTCATTAATTTTTTAATGGCAGAGTGATATTCCATCATACTATACACCACATCTTCTTTATCCATTCACATATATATTTTTTTTATTTTTTAATGTTATTTTTGAAAGAGAGACAGAGAGACAGAGCATGAGTGGATGAGAGAGAGAGAGACACACACAGAATCCAAAGGAGGCTTCAGGCTCTGAGCTCTTAGCACAGAGCCTGATGTGGGGCTCGAACTCACAGACCATAAGATCATGACCTGAGCCAAAGTCATACACTTAACCAACTGAGCCACACAGGCACCCCATATCCATTAATATATTGGTGGACACGTAAGTTGTTTCCACATCTTGGCTATTGTAAATTATGCTGCTGTAAACATAGAGATGCATGTATGGTTTTAAATTAGTATTTTCCTTTTCTTTAGGTAAGTACTCAGTAGTGGAATTATTGCATCAAATTTTTTTTAATTTTTAATTTTTTGAGGAACCTCCATACTATGATGAAAATTTTTAAGACTTACTTTCTCAGCAAATTTCAGTTATACAACACAGTCTTGTGAACTATAGTCACCATGCTGTACACTACATTCCCAGGACTTATTTATCTTATAATTGGAAGTTTGTACCTTTGTCTGTCTTCACCATTTCCCTCATTGCTTCCTCACCACATATTCTCATCTCTGGCAACCACGAATCTGTTCTCTTTGTCTATGAGTCTGTTTTGTTTTTAGATTCCGTATATAAGTGAAATCATACAGTATTTGTCTTTCTCTGTCTGGCTTATTTCATTAGCACAATGTCCTCAAAGACCAGCCATGTTGTCACAAATGACAGGATTTCCTTCTTTTTTTTATGATGGAAAAAAGAATTTAAAACATAGATGCTAAAAAACCTCACTGCCTAGAAAATTTGGGTAAAATCTAAGACAGAAATAAGACAAAAGCATTGAAAAATGGGTTTCATGTGCCAAGTATTTTAAAATATTTTTTAAAGGTTGGATAACATTGTATACCTTGATAAAATTATTCTTTTTGTTTTTCTGGGAAAAACTCAGTTGAGTTTGGCTTTGAAAGAATTTTCTGTGTTGTGTTGAAGCAGTTAGACCAAGTAGTTTAGGCAATTGAGCTATTGAATACATATTTTTATTTAATTTAAAAGATACACTTAAAATTGATAGAAAATTTAATATGAAAATATATTTTGGCATCCTTCACAGTAATACACAACTATTTAGAAATTTGTGTGTGACTGCCAGATGCATGCATAATACTTACCTAGCTATTCTAATACTGCTTACAGCATTTTTACTCTGTTTTATTTAATATTATCCCATAAACATCTTTATATTTTAAATTATTTTCCTTCTTAGGTATTATTGGGGTATTTCAATAAGGGTTTTTGATTTATATTTATATTTTAGAAAGATTGTTTCTATCTTTGTAATGGAAGCAAGAGAGGTGGAAACAGACACTAAGTAAGTGATTGTTCTTTTTCAGGTAAGAAGAAATTTGGCGGGTTTTAGGAAAGCAAGTTGAGATGGGGGTGTCTTAAGAAATACTTTAGAAGTAAATCAGTAATAAGGAAATATGAGAAAGAAATGGGCAGAAGGGAAGTGAGTACTGAATATATAGATTGAAGAGCTCCTGTCCTAGTGGAAAGTTGAAGAGATCACAAAATGAGCCTATAGAAAGAAGAGAAGTCAGTTCTTATTAAAAGGTTATCCATGAACATCAGATTCTGTAGTCATCAGTGTCATGCGTAGTGGGATAAGAGACAAAATACTGAGGAAAAAATGGAAACCACATTTTCGATTATATTTGCCAATAAAAGGAGAGGGGAAGTTAGTGATAATTTGAGAGATAAAGCAGTGAAGAAAAGGATATTTAGGTTAAGTTTCTCTTTTTAAAAGTATTTATTTATTTATTTTAAAGTTTTTTTATTTTGAGAGAAAGAGAGAGAACAAGCAAGAGAAAGACAGAGAGAGAAAGGGACAGAGTTTCCAAAGTGGATTCTGTGCTGACAGCAGAGAGCCCAATATGGGACTCGAACTCATGAATCGTGAGATCATGACCTGAGCCAAAGTCAGACTCTTAACTAACCAAACCACCCAGTCGCCCCTGAGTTAAATTTCTCTTTTGTGAGTTTAGTATTTTTAAGATTGTAAATTTTTGCAAACTTAGAGAGAGTTTTAGGAAAAAGAGGAGGTGGTTGTAAGACAACATCCAAAAAATGTTAGAGAAGAGATAAAACAAGACATGAGAGAGAACACAAGGGGTCCTAACTTAAATTTATTAAAATCCACTTCCAAAGCATTGGGATCTAAAATGAGAGTAAGGTAATGGTGTCTGGGTGGCTCATCTGTTTAAGTGCCTGACTCTTGGTTTCCACTTAGGTCATGATCTCAGTGTTCATGATTTTGAACCCCGCGCTGTCAGCATGGAGCCTGGTTGGGATTCTCTTTGTCTCTCCTCCTGCTTTTGCTCTCTCTCTCTCTCTCTCTCACTCTCTCTCTCTCTTTCTCTCAAATGAATAAATTTTATAAAATATAAAATAAAAATATAAAATTTCTAAAATATAAAATATAGAGTAAAATGTGTAATTGAGACAAATATCTTTTTGTGCAGGGAAGAAACATGTTATAAAGGACAATCTTTTATATATGATAATCATGTAAGAACTCAAGATATCTAATAACATCTTTCTAATCTAGCTTAAGGCAAAATAGTAATTAATAGACATGTTAAAACTGTAGTTAGGTAATTTTAAAAATTACCCACAGCATCAAAAACATTAAGAAACTCAGAAAATAGAGACATCTAAGAAACCAAACCACATTACCAGTAAGCTTCACCTTCAGCTGTCCCACGTGCTCTGATGACAACAGTGACTTGATTTTGTGTGTCACAGTATTTGTGTGATTGTGTGTCATCATCATACATACAACCGCAGATCAGCACCTCTTCGTTCATAAGACATATTTTGGTACAGTAAAAACAAATTAGTCTAATTCTATTATTTGATTCCACAGAATTATGCTCTTCTCCAGTTTCTCAGTGTTCCTATCAATTGAGAAGAGAACTCTCTACAGAAATATGGAAATCATACGCTAGCTTTTTGACATATCTATTCCCTCTTTTCTTTTGGGTCACTAGGAAATTTTAAGAATCCCTCGGGATAATGTAGAATATATTCAGATTTCATTTAAGTATAGAGGTATGTAGTGAATAAAATGAACAGTGAATTTAGAAATGTAATGCTTGCATTTGAGCTTCCATTCTGGATGTATTGTTGTATGAATCTGAGCAAACCTTTCACCTTTTTGAGTCTTAGTTCCCTCACTTTAAAAATAGAATCAATAATTCTTCCTTACCACATTTGTTGGATGTGTAATAAGCCTTTTATAAACTATGTGCCATATTTCACATTCTAGGCATTTTTCTATTATTACATATGCTCATGCCTAGTGCAGAGATTGGGTAGGTAAAAGGCCTGAACTCTCTTATGTTTCCAGTTGAAACAAGTTAGGGTGAAACGTTGTGGAATTGTTGAATGGAAATATTAGTCCATGACTAAGGGCTTGAGTGCTACACCAGGCAAAGTCCATTCAGTGGGTTCAGCTCAATTCTTCCCTTCCTGGGAACATGGGAGCACCAGAGCTACTTTGGAGGGGCCGTCCATGGAACCACAGTCCATTTGCCTTCTCTCTATCTCTGATCAGGTTCATTTCAACAGCCTGCTTCAGAAATATACCCTTGAAATATTGAGACAATCTCAAAATGAGCAAACTTTTTTCCAGAAAAGCCATCATCAATGTAGACATATGGCACAAATTGAAATGATTTGGCAAGAGAGAATGTACTTGATGTGTATTTTTTTCTCACCTCCTTTAATAGTTCATATGTGTGTATACATATGTATATATGTACATATATATATTATTTAAATCCTATATTTCTACTAAGACATGCCTTCTGAGCTATGCCATTCATCTCCACAGAATTCTATAGGTCATATCTGAACTTGTGCTTTTTATATTCAAGACCTGATTAGCTGATATTATAAATAGGTGAATTACCTAGGATAACTGTACAATACAAACCCAGGAAATGTAGATCTGATGTATTGGATAAAGTGGCTGGATCTGCCCCTGTTATAAATATTACTCTGCTTGTGTAGGGAGCATATGGTGGATACAAAAGAGAAGTTGACATTAGTGGAGATGGCTTCCAGGAATTGCACAAGGCAGATTCTAACTTAGCTTTCCAAGTACAGCCAATTGATGTCAAATTTGGTCCTTGCAATTGCCCTGCCTTCCAAGGTTCTGGGATTGTCCACGTTTTGTTTTGTTTTGTTTTGTTTTTAAGCCAGATTTCCTATAACAAATTCATGGTTTTGCAATGTAAGGAGGGTACCACTGAATATATTTCCAAACCAAGACTTTCAAGTTCCTAAATTGGGGATTGAAATCATTCAAAAGGAAACAGTTTTGGGAAGAAAGGTCCAGCATTTTTAACAGGGCACTTGAAGTGGTGAGGCTTTCTCATGTCATTGCTTTAGAAAGATGTCTTCTGAAGTCGGATTATGTGTCTCTGGGAAGAGAATAAAATTGAAGACAGAATGTAATTATGGATGGAAAAAGTAATGGTACTAGTGGGCAGCTGGGTGGGTGGAACATTTCTTTTCTGCCTCAATCCTAATAACTCTCATGCTGCTCTACTCTTCCTTTCCTGTTTGCGTGACTAAAATGTCCTGAATTCAGTTAAGGGTAATTGAGTTAAATCAGTTTCCTATCCAAATAACATTAAAGTAATGATGTATGGTACCCCCCCCCCAAATAGAACTGCCTAGTAAACCTCTATTTTAAGTCTGAGAAGCTGCCCAATGCAATTTATTCCTCTCTGCCCTCCCTCTGTGTTTGAGAAATGAAGCAATGTTTTGCAGAGCAATGCATTCTTTTCCTTATGCTCATATCTATCTTCTTCATGTTGGCAAAAGATCATTGAATTCTGTTTTCAAACATCTGAACTCTTACTCTTGCTGTAGCGACTGCCAGGTCCTGCCACAGAGTCAGAGGAACTGGAAAGAGCCCTGGGAAGCAGCCTGCTGAGCAAATGGCTAATTAATGTAATGCACTTTAAAAAGTATCCATAATTAAAAGCTTTATTGGAAAGCAAGATGAAATCATTCACAGAAGTTTGGCTCCAAGTTCCCCAGTAGGCATGGTTACTTGAAAACAGTCTCTTAAAGTAATCATTAATGGTCTGTAATGTAAATGTTGAATTTCATAATGATATGCTTTTTCTCTATTATCTTGAAAAGTCTGCTTCTGAAGCTGAGAGAAATAGCCTTTGTTTGTTTGATGTTTTCATATTCCTAAAAAAAAACTCTTTGGAATTGTTATTTGGAGCATAAAGTGAAATTTTAGTCAAGACTGCCAGGTGTGGTTAAGCGTGCTGTGAACTGCACAACTCCAGGGAGCATTATTTCTGTAGGAGACAATATGACTGTGCCTTCTGGAGTTGTGCAATGCAGCAGCGGTGCCCAGAGCATTATTTTTATAGTTCATCTATGGTTCATCCTTCACATCAGCTTCTTTCTGTACACTTCAGGCTTTACTTCCCTGGTGTATTTGGGAAGAAATTGAGGTTCAGACTTCAGCTATACTGATTTTTAACCTGAAAAGGATTAGCAAAATCAAAGAATCTCTTCTCCACTAAAATCTGGATTCCCTGATGGTAAAATTAAATTTATATTATCTGTGTTTAAATACCCAAGCAGTGAATGGATAATGAAAATAACCTCTTGGTAGAATAATTTATTCATTGGGTTCAAAGAATGCTGAGAGAAGTTGTGTGAAATTTTGGATCTTCTCACAGAAGATATATATGCCCAAATCTTGGAAGTACTGCAGGAACTTTTAAACATGAAAAATCAAGTATAACTCTTACATATCCAGAGTGCCATTTTGGGAAGACACTACAAGATTAATATGGTTTGCACAACTTTGGAGTATTCCTGGCAAATACTGTAGATAGAATTATTAATGCAGAAGACAAATATTTCAGTGTATGCAATATATTCTTATATGATTTTGTAAGCAAATGGTGATCTCCATTTTAGAAGAAATTATTTCTTTTTGTGATTTAAGAAAACATGTTTTGCATTATAAAATAATCAAATTTAATGTTTTTCCCAGGAATTCCATTGGAAAAGATAGATGATAAGATTTTACAGGTGACAGGGCAGGGATATATTTTTATTATTAAGTCCTTTTAAAAATTTTATTTGTTTTTTGAGAGAAAATGTGGGCAGGGGAAGGGCAGAGAGAGAAGGAGACACAAATCTGAAGCAGGCTCCAGCTTCTGATGCAGGACTTGAACTTATAAACCATGAGATCATGACCTAAGATGAAGTTGGACACTAAACTGACTGAACTCCCCCAGGTTTCCCTTGTTAAGCCATTTTTAAATAGCCTAAATACAGAACTGCTATTATGCAAAAGCTAGAAACAAATTGAAAATCAAACTACCTGCAGGGATTAATGCTATGTGTGTGCGTGCATGTGTATGTGTTTATGTAATTTATATGTATAAATGTGTGTGTGCGCATGTGTATGTGTACGTACATATGTGTGTGTGTCAACTTCCCTGTCTCTCATACTATGCACACACAAACACACACACACATTCTATATACCGAGAGCATAGACTTTGGGCCCACAGATCTATGTAATTGTTTTCCTTTATATTCCTTTAGTGTACTGTCTGTACTCTGTTAAAGTATTTATGTTGCTTTGTAACTGCTCTTTCAATTGTGTTCATCACAAGATTGTACGTGCAATGAGTGAAGGAGTTAATAACATGCCTGGAGTGAGACCCCCTGGATTCAAATCTAGGCCCGATTATTTACAAGCTCTATAACTTTGAGCAACTTATTTAGCGTGACTTTGTCTTGGTTTCTTAATCTGTAAATTGGGGTGGTGGTAAGAATGTCATCTATGTCATAGTTTTACAGTGAGAAGTAAATAGTTTTTTAAATGCAAAACACAAAGAACAACGCTTGACACATAGTAAGTGCTTATATATATTGATACAGTATATCCCATATGCTGTATACCATACAGTGGTATGTTATATTCTCTAGGCAGAGCTCAATAATCATATGCTGTATTAATAACATTCTTTATTATAAAACAAATCCTTAGAAGAGATATTAAATTTTAAAAATCACCTTATTACTGCCCTTAATGAATTTAGAATGCCACTGGAAAAGAAGAATCTACTCATAAATTATTTCACAAACTGAAAAGGCAAGAAGTGATCAGATGGCCATATTGGTAGACAGAGCAGCATAATTCAAAAGAAGTCCACATAGAGACCGGAATGGTCTGTCAGTGCATTGTTGGAAAGGTAAGACTTGAACTACATCATGAAGTATAGCTGAAATATGACTCACCACACATGAAAGGAGCTCCTTCCACAGAACAGTTCAGTTGTAACAACATTGTAGTAAGAGTGGTTGTGAAACATTTTGTGGTCAAAGAGGTCACCAGTGTCACTGGTAGACAGTGATTTTTGCTAATTATAACTTAAAGTAGTTCTTTTTTTCTTTGAAACTTAGTGAATGCTTTAAATTGCTAATGAGTATATTTGTCCTCAATTTAAGAGATGGATGTTAGAGGGGAGGTAAGGAAGAGAACAAATGAATATAAGGCTTTATGAAAGCCTATTTTGCTGCCTTCCTTTTCTTCTTTCTGTCCTAAGAAAATAGATCAATGGTAAGCAGTTTTCTATAACTCTGCTAGACAGCAACCTTTTCAAAAAGTTAACTATGACTTCTGTGGTTTTTTCTTTGTACATTTATCTTTATACTGAGTAGAAACACCGAATCACTGATGTCTTTTTGTTTATTATATTCATCTCTATCTTTCAAGGTTATGATGTTCATAATAATTCTCAGCCTGGAGTCTAGAGAAATTTGTTTTTGGTCTTGAGATAGCTGCCCAACATCACATAAAATAAAATAGGCTGGCAGTTTCAAGGTCATTTTAATAGGTCAGTAAACCTCAAAAAATGTCTATTTTCCATTCAGTTTTAACAAACTAATTAATTGGCAAAATTAATTAATTAATTGGCAAAAATGTTAAAGGAGAAGGAAAAAAGGCATGGCAAATGAAACGAAAAAGAACTGACATGTGCACAGACCCTGAAATGAGAGAAAACTTGGCATTTTAGAAAAACAGAGTGAAAGGTAGAGAAGTATGAAGGAAAGATTGGTAACATTAAATAAGAAAGGATAATTTAGGACATGCCAAAATATTGTTGCTTCATTCTATTCCAAGGAGATGCACGTTAAAAGTTTTAAGCAAGGTTTAATTTAAGTTAAAAATATTGTACTGGCTTCCATGTGCACAATTAGTTAAGGAAAATGAGAATACAAATGCTGGAATTGATTAGAAAGTTGTTTTGCTAGCTAATAAGAACGAATGATGAGCTGACTTACCACAGTGGCAAGGAGGAGATAAATATATGGATTTAAGATGTATTTGGGGGCTATATTCCATACTGTTTGATTAGATTTGGGGGAGTGGAGGTAAAGGATAGAAGAATCTGAATGAGTTTCAGGTTTATGGCTTGAGAAGTGTTGTTAATTATGGTGCTATTTGCTGATTTGGAGAAGTCTAGGGGAGGAAGAAGTTTCAGAGGAAAAATTGAGTTGAGAACAGGGGTAAGAGTTCTACTAAGGCATATTTGAGATTCCCAAGTGAAACTTCAATAGGATATAACAAGAAGATATTTGAATATATGAGTTTACTGCTGACATAAGTTTGGTTTTAAAATGTAAATTTGGGAAATATAAGCACATAGATGATATTTAATGCTGTTGAAATATTTAGGAACACTACAGGGACAGAGCAGAGTTAGAGAATAAAACCTTTGGTTGAGCTCTAAGTAATTCAAATGTTTAGCACAGGTAGAGGCAGAAGGAGAGTAGGATAGTCCTCATCATAGAAGCCAGGATAAAAATATGTGTAAAGATGGAGAAAGTGGTCAACAGGATAATGATAAAAATGTGTTCTTTAGATTTTATAATATGTATCGTAACTGGCAACTTGGACGAGAGTTGTTTCAATCAAGTGATGGAAACAGCAAAATAGACATTGATTAAAAGGATATGGGAAGAGAAGAAGTCAAGAGAGTGTCAACACATTTGGCTAAGAAGGGAAGTGCATTTAGGACAGTAACTGCCATTTTATTTTTTCCATAACATTTTTCATTAATATTATTTTATTTAGGATTTTCAATGGTTATTACAGCTAATGCAATGAATTGGAGATTTTTTCTTTTACCACATGCTAATAGCTAGTTTTGCTTTTATAATGATGAGTTTCTTTATATTTTAATGATTTTTTTAGGAGAGAATAATATATACATGCCATTGATGAATGAATTAACAATAACGACGACAGCTCATCTTGAGATTAGATTTTAATTGGCTCAACTAGGTGAATTCTTAACACCAATGCCAAGTGTAAGATTTTACAATAGTTGTAGTTGAGTCTAGATTTCAATTGCACAGAACTCGGATTTCAATTTGACTCCCTTTTCCTATTTGGAACTCTGTGTACTGGATGCATTTTGAAAAGTTACACCCCATCCCCCTAGATACCTGGTAGTTCACTGAATGACTACGTATATCTATGTGACCCCAGAATGCCAGAGGAAGGGAATTTTAACCTCTGATATAACTTGTTAGTAAATTATTCACAGTCTTACCTGCCTCTAAAAATAGTTTTAATTAAGTTATTCTCTCAAAATTTCTGTCATTTTCATATTATAAAAACTATTTAAAACCTATTCTGGTCAGGGTGCATTTTATCCTTTACTTTGCACACACACATACACACGAGTGGGTTACTCTAAGTAACATAAAAAATTGAAAACTGTTAACGCGTTTGAAATGCTGTAGTGTTCCATAATAAAATACAGCATTCTTAGATACTCTGCTAAATTACTAACACAGAAATTTCCAACTATACCAGGACTAACTGCCCATGCATAAAGAAAACTGAAAGATTTGGAATTTATTTACATTACATTCTCTCTCTTTAAGCTGCTACTGTATTTTAAACAGAGTTGTTTTGTTTTGTTTTGTTTTGTTTCCTTAGTTAATGGTATCAAACTGATATTCTAATTATTCAGAGATGGGGGACCATTCTTTGTAATCCTCAATAAAAAGCCCAGCAGTTATAAGCTATGCTAAGGGTTTGCATATGGGGTCAGGGGCTCGGAGCGCAAAACAAATCTGCACAAAGGGTGGAGTCACTGAAGTCAACTTGAATTTCAATAGAGATTTTCAACACTGGGTCAAATATTTTAGCTGAGTCCGTTATATACAATTTTTCTCTATCACCTATATTCTATGTTTTATCTTTGTTATTTCTCTACCATCTTTCTATTCTCCCTACTGTTAAGTAATTTTGGATATCAAATTCAACTCAGAAAATTATTGCTCAAACAAATTTTCTAATTACTTTAACTTTGTAACAGTTCTAAGAATTACTTGTCTAGATCTGTTCCTTTTGGAAGGTAGGTTTTGCCTGTATTCTACTCAATAATCCTTTGCTTACAGCTTTCAGTCCAACAGACCATCCACATATACATGAAACAACTAAGAAATAATGAAAATGGAGTTTGTTATATTTCTTCACTTGGCTCTAGCTCAAGTTTTAATAGGTTCACCCTCATTTTCTTTGGATCTTTGATATATTACCAGTTTATCTTCGTAACTGCATTACTGATTTTATATTTAGAAAATAACAGATAGTTTAAAAATTCTCTGTGTATGTTTTGAAATATATATGTACTCTAAAATAGAGCAATCCTTTATTCTGAGGGGTTGATTCATTCATAAGGACTGGTACAGGAGCAGAGGTTCACACTTAGTGCCAAAGGGATAGCTGATTTAATGTTCTCCATTAAAAATTGTTGTTCCAATGTGTAGAATAGTTGGATGCATTAGAGATTATAAAAAATGGCATCTTTCACCCAAAAGTCACCCGTTGAAATCTGAAGCAAAGTGATAGTGACTAGAAGGAAATACCAAATGATACATAAATTTTTAGTGGAACATCATGAAGGCCACAGATTTCACTTTCCAGTAATTTTGTTTGCTTGCTTATTTCTCGTTTTCTTTGGCTAATGTGTTCATCTCATGCATATCATCAAAACCAGGGCACTTTTCAGAGTAAAAATCAGTGCTAAAATAACATTATATGACTTTTAAAGTACATAGAATATTTTCAAATATTATGACAACTGTAGCTTCTATTTCAACTGGGAAAATAGTGCAATTTGTCAGATACAATAGAAAAATAAGGAGCACCATAATAAATTGCAGTTCTATATCTTCTTCATAAGCTTCTATATTTAGAAAGAACATTGTTTTGTTATAAGATACTGTTCTCCATAAAATATATGTAAATATTATACAAGTTATTGCTCCAAAAATGCAAGTAACATTATCTTCATTGTTTAATTTATTGTAAGATTTGAAATAGCATCCTTACTAGTGTGATATATTCAATGTTTCTTAGGTTGACAGTGAACTAACTTTTAATAGTCTTACCACAATTATTTTAAAGTCTTATTTATATTTGCTATAGTTAATTTTCATTAAAGCATTCCTGAATTTAAAATTTGCAAACAGTCACTTGATTTGCTTTGTGTCAAGTACTATCGGAGTAGCTGCAGACATATTTGGTATCTAGGTAAGTGGAAGTTAATTTGGGGATACATTTGCTTTGGCCTTAGTTGAATATCTTTTATTTATAGTGTATCCTCTATAGAAAATGGTATTTATAAATTACTGTCATGTGAAGAGGTGATCAAAGACTGTACAACAAAAGATTTAACTTAACATATATTTAAGTTATTGGTATCTGTTCCAAGGTAAGAGTGGCTCCAGGAATATCCTACCACCTACCTGTATCATATGAAGATACTGGCCCAGATATTTTACCATAATAATGTGAATGTTTCGTATAGCACAAGCACTGGAAGTTTGAGGAAATGAAGAAGCATCAAATGTTAAAGGCATGAGCTAGAAGCAGGTCTATGGAAAATTACTCCAATTGTTAAATGTGTAAAATAGTAAAAAGATATTCTTATTCTCATTGACAAAAGGGAGTTTTCTCTTGCAAAAATATCTTGATAATTTACTCTTTACTATCAAAGAACATCATATATGGTTTTCATTTTTTATAAGAATTACATTAAGTCAAGTTTATTAGAATTTTAGAAAGAAAAATCATTACCAGTACTAAAAGATTTCATACTTTGTACATTTTATCTGTTATTTTACTTAGCCATAGTAATGAAAGGTAAATGAAAGGTAAATGATCTTTCCACTGTCTACAGAAAATTATGTTTTAAAATTTATAAACATATGGAAAGGACAGTAAAGAGTAATATGTTAAAAGAACTAGATAAAGTATATTTTATGAGTATGTGAAGTTGTTAAGTAATAGAACGTTTTAGACATCATGATATTCTTGTATTTCTCAACTTTTCTTAGACTACTATTTATTGTAATTTCTTTTCCTGCTGTAGATACATATTCATTTTGTTATTTGATTTTATATTTGTGTTTGTTGTTTGTTTTTTAACAAACAAAATGGTTTCACCATTTCTTCATATTTCCAGCAGGACTTTAGATAGGTTAAGGGCTTCTGGAGAGTGGGGTGGCAATATTTAGCCATATTAAGTGTAGCCTGATCTGTGACTCAGCAGTTCTGATCTTGAGTATATGTACTCCACAGATATGGTTGTCTATAGTAGGAATGATGAATGCAAATAAATAAAGGTTTAAAACGAGAGAGACATCCTGTGGTAATTTTCCAGGAAATAATAATTGCTATTTTTCCAGGACTTAAGAGGCATGTTTGATTTACACCTCTTCACCTAATGTCAGGGGAAAAAAAATTGACTAGTTATCATGGAGGGAGTATTTATAGGTTGCATATGTATTATATAGTGTGGTACAAGTATACTACAGTTATTGTCCTTGGCTCTTGTTACATAAAACTACATATTCCATAATGGATAATGATGAAATAAAATCAAAACAGGCAGAAAAATACACAATTAAAGGAACATGTATGGTTCTTTTTCCTCTCTGACTTAATTTCTTGCCTTTCCTAGGACCAACCTTTAACTTGCTTTTCCTCATTATTTTTCTCACTTCTTCCTTGATTTTATTCCTGCTATAGAATTCACCAACACTAGTAATTTAAATTTTCAGTTAAATAAACAACTAACTGTTTACCAGAGATAATTTTACCAGCTCAGATTCAATAAGCACAAATCTGAACTTCATATATATTTTGGCAAAATTTTATATTCAGCCTGGATATTGAGATCACCATTATTTGCCAAGAAATTGAGGTGCTACCTTAGAGTACTCTGTCGATCAAGAGCCAAATCCCATCCTCTTCACACTTAAAACCTCTCATCAGCTTCCACCTTCATCTTCTGATGAGTGTGTTGCATTAGTTTCCTTTGTTTTTCCCTTGTCTCCATCATTTCTAAGTTAGTAACAAGTATCCTTTCAAAAACAAAAATTCGATTACAAAATACATATAATTTTATTTGGCCCTAGCCTTCATTTGCAACATAATTATTTAACCATATAACTATATTTTTAAAATGTAATATGCACTTAGAATTATTATTTTAAATCTACCATTTTTTCTATCTTAATTTTATTTACACATGCTGTTCTTTGTACCCTCTACTGCCTCATGCTTAAAGATTAAAGGTCTTTTGCCTCTCTAATTATCCCTTGATCTCATTTTTTGGCAGAATTAATTATGTTACTTGCTTCAGTATCTGTCTCTTGATCCTATAATTTTGTATCACTTGTAATGTTTACATTGGTTCATCTTTTATTATTGCTATGTCTTTGGGGACATAAATCTGTCTTACCTACATTTCAGCTTTACTGAGCTCAGTGTATGATGCTAAATGTCTGATGCTACTCAATAAATGTGTATCACACATTCATACATTAATGAACAAGTGGAACACCCTCAAACTCTTTTAATAGCAGAATAGATAAATTGATGTAATTTCATACAAAAAATGCTATTTGGCAACGAAAATAATTATACAAATACACTATTGAGCAAAAGTTCCATACACAAAAAATAATATAACATATATGATGGTGTTTATGTAATTGGAGAAGAAAAATTTTCCTCTACTATCTTAAGTTCAGTTCCTGAGGGCTTGGAAGGAAGGAAGGGTATTCATATGTATACAGAAGCTAATACAAGAAGTAACTCGTTAGATAAACGGTTGAAGTTAGAGTTTATATACCTAACTTTTTAGGGAAAAGGGAGAGAGCAGAAAAGTTTTCAATGGGAAGAAGAAATAAGTTTCTCTAGGAAAGACACATGGATTTTAAGAGAACTAATGGGAGATAAGAAAATTTATGATAGTGTTTGTTTATACAGGTACAAGTGTCTTTTGATCTTCATGGCTGTATAACTTTTCAAGAGAGGGGATTTTTGTTTGTGGCGTTTCTCAGAAGTTGTTGCTTTTACTTTGATAAGGGAAGTGCCAAGATGGCTTCTTTCTGCATCTGTTAGATTTGAAATGTTTTCAGTTTAAAATGATATTCATACCAACTCTGAGGTTCCAAGTGAGTTTCCACAATATCAAGTTTAATACACTAACACCAAAAACAACAACAACAACAACAACAACAAACAAGCAAATGTATAAAGTTAGTAGACAGCATAAGATTGTGGTTACTTTTGTTGAGCAGAAGGAAGTGATTGGGAGGGAACATGATAGTGCTTTCCAAGTATTGGTAGTGTTCTATTTCTTGGTGTGGATGCTGTAAAAATTCATTGAATTATATCTACATGGTTGTGTAATTTTCTCTGTATATTTTTACCAGTGAAGTTCATTAGAGAATAATGAAAGATTAAATTTTACTTTTATTTTTAATAGACAGTGATATTCAATATGTGGAATAGTAGAGGGGCACCAGGGTGGCTCAGCTGCTTTAGCTGCCAACTCTTGATTTTGGCTCCGGTCATGATCTCATGGTTCATGAGTTCAAGCCTCATGTTGGCCTCTGCACTGACAGCTTACTTGGGATTCTCTCTCTCCTTTCTCTGCCCCTCCTATGTTCATGCTCTCTCCATGTCTCTCTCTTTCAAAAATAAATACATGAATATATAAAAAAATATGTAGTATAGTAGGTAAAGGAGAGATCATAGAAAGTATTTAGTACCAGTGTCACCATCTTTAAAACAAGTCAAGAAAAGATTATGAATAGATTTCTGAAACTGCTTGATTTAAAAACAGGAAACATTCACCTGTCTCCTCTGAGATTTATCTGTGGCTAAGTCCTGGATGACTCAGTACTTATTTCTCCACTTGGAGGACCTCAAGACTATTTCTCAAACTGAACTCAACACCTTTCCTTCCTGCTCACTGGGCCTGTTGCATCACTTACTTTTTGATTTGGTCAGTGGCACCATAAACCATTCAGCTGCCCAAGCCAGAACCCTGGGAGCTAAATCTGACTCATCCAAGCAATCATTATATTCTATTGACCATTCTCTGTATGTATGTCTCAGGTATGTCCATTTCTCTCCATCATTACTGCCTTATTCAAGTCCAGGGCATCACACCTTTCTCCTGCATTAGCGCTGCAGCAGCCATATAACTGTTTCTCTCGCTTTGTTCTTATCTTTCTTCTCTATTTTCTATAACATAAGCAGAACTTTTTTTCTAACTAGCTCCAGGGAACCCAACATAGGGTGTTTTAAGAATACATTCCCACTGAGGTGAGTTCTGTGAGAACAAAAGCAAATAGAGCTCCTAGAAATTTGGAAAGAATACCAAATCCTAGTCATACAACAAACTTAGGACAACATTCTATTTATATAAACTAACAGTCTATCTATCTCAGAATTAGCATTCAGGAGGAAATATTGTTTCCTCAGGAATGCATACTAACACAATAATTCAGATTTTTAAATAAAGGCACACATTTTCAGACAGAATAGTCCCATTTGGCTGCTTTGTATAACAAAGACTGAATATTGCCAGATATTTTCAGTAAATTGAATGTGCTACATATGTACTTCAAAGACTTTGACAAAAATATAGTTAAGGATAGATATAAAACATAATTGCTAGAAATTTTATCCAGGTAATTATTTAAAAGTAAAGTTTTAGTTCACACAAAAGCCTATGAGAGTAGAGCAGTTAAAAAGTCTCTGCTAGCTGGGGCATGAGCAAAACTATTTGAAAACTACTGTATTTTTTTTTTTAGTAGATTAAATGGAACAAGGACCACTAACTTAATAGAAGAAGGTTTCACTCTGAAAATTATCACAGTAACATGACAAGTGTTATAAGCTTGTTTTTTAAAATAGTTTATTGTCATATTGGTTTCCATATAACACCCAGTGCTCTTCCCCACAAGTGCCCTCCTCCATCACCACCACCACCCTTTCCCCCTCCACCTTCCCCTTCAATCCTCAGTTCGTTTTCCGTATTCAATAGTCTTTCAGGTTTTGTGTCCCTCTCTCTCCCCAACTCTCTCCCTCTTCCCCTCCCTCTGGTCCTCCATTAGGGTTCTCCTGTTCTCCTGTTAGACCTATGAGTGCAAACATATGGTATCTGTCCTTCTCTGCCTGACTTATTTCGCTTAGCATGACACCCTCGAGGTCCATCCACTTTCCTACAAATGGCCAGATTTCATTCTTTCTCATTGCCATGTAGTACTCCATTGTATATATATATATATACAATATATATATATATATATATATATATATATATATATATATATACACCACATCTTCTTCACCCATTCATCAGGTGATGGACATTTAGGCTCTTTGCATGATTTGCTTATTGTTGACAGTGCTGCTATGAACATTGGGGTACATGTGCCCCTATGTGTCAGCACTTCTGTATCCCTTGGATTAATCCCTAGCAGTGCCATTGCTGGGTCATAAGGGAGGTCTATGGATAGTTTTTTGAGGAACCTCCACACTGTTTTCCAGAGCGACTCCACCAGTTTACATTCCCACCAACAGTGTAGGAGGGTGCCCGTCTCTCCACACCCTCGCCAGCATCTATAGTCTCTTTATTTGTTCATTTTAGCCACTATGACTGGTGTGAGGTGGTATCTCAGTGTGGTTTTGATTTGTATTTCCCTGATGATGAGTGATGTTGAGCATCGTTTCATGTGCCTGTAAGCCATCTGTCATAAGTTAAGTAAGGAAGACATACTCTTTTTCATTTTTGTCCTTAAGGTAACAAGTACTTTACATCACACGTATGAGATTTTATATGGGGTCTTATCTTTTTGGCATTTCAGTGTATCATGTAACAGTCAAAAAAGAAGATCCAGTGATTATGACTACAATATGGACAAATAAGAGTTTTAATTTACTTTACAAGGAAATCCATGCCCATAACTGTAACTATTGTAACTTCCCCTCAATTCACATAAAGGAAGTTCTCTCTCACAGTATAGGATTTCATCTGAGCAAGGAGGAGAAAATCCAGTTCTAAGAACATAATCTGTAATGCTGAAAAGGACATTTTCAGGTAGAAGTAAAATATTTTGCTGTCCTGACCACTAAGCAATACAGAATACAACTAAAAAATTAGTGAAATGTGATAGCATTTTGATTTCTTAATCTTGGCTTATTTTTAATGTACATAATTTTAAAAATAAACTTTAATAACATAACAGTGACAATCATTTCCACTGTCTATAAATAACATGTGTTTAACTTGATTATCATTAATTACTTATTCAAATATTTTTGAGAAATAATTAACATCTTTTTAAATTATTTTATTAAATCCACAGTTATTCAAATGTATAATATAAATATTTATATATAATTTAACAGTTTTAAAATCTTGCTAAAAATATTAATAGAGAAAATACTATATAAATTTTTATTCCTAAATATTTTTACCACTAATTTTTAATATGTTTTAAGCAGTACATTTTCTAGAGTTCAAATTGAAATATAAAATCTCAAACCAGCAAATAATTTATTCCCATGATGATATGCTGAACATCTTTACAATTATAAGTCAAGGGTTCTTTGTTATTTATTCAATAATGAGAAACAATAACAAACAAGAATTCCAAATTTTTCACAATGGCAACTAATGTTATGTTGTTCCCTAAAACGCTTGGCAAGTGGGCTTATTAAACAAAAACTATACCAGTAGTGTACGTACCCAACGGAAAATGTACCCTTAAGGCCTGGCACAAAATATTTTATTAAGAATCATCAAGAATAAGCTGTATTCAATCCTTGAATCATCAAGAACACACTTTGAGCACAGATCAATACGGGGGTCGAACTCATGAACCATGAGATCATGACCTGAGCTGATATCAAGAGTCGAACACTTAACTGACTGAGCCACAAAGGTGCCCAACGGTAGGATATTAATAGTTAAGTTTTGAGGAAGGTCAAAAGTTATATATGGATTTTTTTTTTACTATCTGGGGGTTTGGTACCCCTAACCCATGTTGTTCAAGGGTCAACTATGTTTTTAGATATCTACATATCTTCAAATATTGTTTTCATGGAATAGAATTTTTTTTAATTAGAGGATAGTCAATATGCTATGCCAAGAACCTAATTAGTATTGTTTTAGGATTATTACATTCACTAACATAAATTGGTGTTAAGAATTCCTTTCCTATATTTTCTCAAAGACCAGGAAATTGTTACCGATATGTCAACATTGCTACATCCTATGAGGTTGATTTATCTGAGGAAATTCAAGAAAATATGCCATCATGCCTGGTTGGGTGAGTATCAGTTTCTGTAGTCAAGATTGTCAACATGACTCATACTGTTTCAATATGGAATTAATGATTTGAGCATTTTTATTCACTAGCACCTTAGGTGCCAGGATCTGACATAAATCAAAGCCAGTTTAAGAAGAGGGATTTACTAGTGGTAATGAGGAAAGTTTCCCAGTTAATTCAATTCAGTGCAACATTTCTTTCCTGTTATTCTGACAGCAATAATGCCTTGGGCTATTATGTGACAAATAAATCCAGGGACTCAATATTGATGAGATGGGACTGATAGAGCCATTATTTCTCTCCACTACATTGCTAGGAGCAAGCATCTCAGATCCTCTGGATGTTTCTCTAAATACTCATGGGACTCTTGGAACTTTCACTACAAGGTGGTGACACCAAGATGCTCCTGATGGTAATCATATGAGGAAGGAGGAGGGAAACCTTAGGAGGGACTTCACCCTGCTTTCCTAGGAGAATAGGGGGAGGAGAAAATCTGTGTGTTGCTGAGTTGGGAAACAAAGTTAAGACACAAAGTAATTTAATTACACATTTAAGTTTAAAGATGCATATTGTGCCTTCTTAGTTAAATTCTGAAAATAGAGTAAAAGGAAAGAAGTCACCAAAGATGAAGTGAAGAGGACAAAAGAGCCCCAGGTTCATAAGACAAGTTTATAGAAACTTGAGTTGTGCATTTAGAAACAAAAGAGAAGCCAAAAAAAAAAAAAAAAGACACACAATTGATACAACTTTGTCAAACCTTTTTTAAAGTTTGGTTTATTTTTACTTTTATGGGTTTTATGATATCATGTAATTGCATTTGAAATTTTACTTAAACATTTAGGAAAGATGGATAGTATACCAAGCACTAGAGGATAAGGAAGGAGATACAGATATCCTTTCCTTCATTAATTTACTGAACGGAAATTATTAAACACTTATTATGTGCCAAATTCTGCAGATTCAGAAGTATGCAAAGCAGATGAAGTTCCTGGTTTAACCTAACTTACATTTTCATGAGAAAACAGAAAAATAAGGAAACAGATTTAATAAAATCATAGTTAAATATTGTGGTTAATGATGAGAAGAACAAAGATAGGTGACCGAGTCTGTGTGCTCGTTTTCTGAGCCAGCCTGGAAGGGATGAGGATGATTGATCTGAAGAGATAGTGTTGCATTACACACTCTGATCTGGAAGATTAAAGTCCCGAAGCCAGAATCAGTAGTAGTAACTACCAGGAAGGAAAGTGGGTAAATACCTTAGACTCGCTAATAATGAAGAAACCTGAAACAGTAGGTGCTTAAAAAGCTGTTTGATGTGGTATTGGAAAGCCTCAGCGATTTCACACTGTAGAGCTGTATTGTTTCACAGGCACAACCAGGGGACCCAAGCCTGGGGACTCGGGGGTGCTGGGGCACTGAGATGTGGGTGCTATCAGAGAGATGTCTAGGAACCTAGAGTACCAAGACAGATAATTTGATAGGATTGGCATTAAGCAAAACTTCTGTTTGATTTATTCACACATCACTTCCACCCCAATCTATGTTCAAATAAATGTTCTTTATGGGTATGGATTTGAATGAAAGAAGGGAAAAATTCATGGTAAGATATTCAGCAAATATCTAATTTTCCTTTGTAAAAACCACTTCCATAATGTACAGTTCTTATTTTTCCTGTGTTTGACATTTGAAATAAAAGAAAAACTTAAAACTTGTTGATAAGGACAAAATAAAAGTAGTTGGCAGAAGTTTCATGAAACACACTGCATAAGATTAGTTGCTCTTTTATTTTTTTTTTTCCGGAACAAATTGAGTGGAAGTAGAAATTATTGTGCTCTGTATATGTTGTGACATACATGTAGCACTTGGCTTTCTTCTCTAATGTTAGTATGGAATGGCCTCCCTGTCCTTGACTTCCCCCTTTCTTGCTAAATCTTGCTGTAACTTTTCCATGAACTAACATAAGACGTCCCCGCTTTGGTTTTACCTACCTATGCTTTTTATTTTAAATTTCCGTTCCACTTTAAACTCTGGACTCTTTTACTCTATGTTTATAGTCTGTCTGCCTTAAATGGGATTGTGAGATTCATGAAGGTAAGACCCATATCTGACCAACATCATGCTCCATTATGCTGCCAGAGGGCCTTTCATACCCTTGCGTTATTCAGTGTCTGACCAAAACTTTACTAGGCATTTTTTTTCTGTTTTCTTTCTTTTGTATTTTTTAATTGCCCAAATTTCCTAACTGACCAAAGTCATACTACAAACACTTCCTATAAGAATGCTTTTTTGGAAACAATATCACCACAAAAAGGAAACAAAAGCCACACTTTTGCAAACTAAGGTTGTAAATAAAGCACAGGGACTAAGCATTTCCGAGAATGAATTATTCAACACATCAATACATCACTAAAACTTAATGCAAAGAATGCACAACAGATAACTTTCCTTTGCTATAAACTGACAAGTTTCTTCTTTGCTTGTTTTTTTTAAGGTTTTATTTTCCTTGGAGTATAGGAAAAATAAATGTTTCTATTTTATTTTTTGCTTAATTCTCAACAAATCCCGTGATTCAGAAGAATGAAGCTTGCCTGCACTCAATTTTTATCATCCCTTAGATGAAGCATGGCAGAATCATCACACAGCACATCTCTCACCTGTCGCTTTGTTCATCATGAAAAGGCACACTGCCTTATTCAGAAAGGGCAATCGTAGAAGAAAATATGTCATTTTATCTCCGAAGTAACTTTGAACAGAGTGTACATTAACTTTCTTTATAGTATTTCCATCTCCTTTTCAAGTATAAAAATATATAGAAATAAGCCTTCTGAGGCATCAGATAATGAGCTATCCTCTCTTATGCTCTCTGGGAGACAAGGAGTGGAAAACTGTGAGGTTTAAGAAACCCAAAATGTTTAGATTCCTAGAGGTCCAGATAGTAAGAACATATTCCAAGAGAAGCATTTCCCAAACTAGTTCTTGAAAGATGCTCTTCAGAAAAGCAAAGAAAATGAATTCATGGACAAAGATTTTTGGAAAGCACTACATAATATATCTGCTATTTAGATTAATGATACCATAGGCAGAGGCTAAATATGCCAAGAAGAACTACAGGAAAGAACTGTGTTTAATTTTTGTGACAGAATAGTTTATGGAGGTCCTATTACATTTTTACTCTTTTGCAATGTCCTCTTCTCCTCTTTCAGGCAAGTAGCCAGATGCATTCTGATTTCTTGTTTCTTGGTCCAAAGCAGAAGATTCTCTTCTCTTTCTCTCTTGGTGGAAGCCTAAAGTTATTAAAGAAAGGTTGAAAGTGTCCTAAAGGGAAAAGAGGGCTTCTAACAGAGACATAAGTGAGAAAATTTCCAAGACTGAGAAACAGTCCTGAAATCTACAGGCCTTGGGAATAATAGGTATGCCTCTTACTCCATGACATCATCTTTGACTCATTAAAAACCAATAGTAAGACTACATGGTAGGACTCTAGATCTCCAGGGCCTTAAATTAGAAAAGTAAAAAGTCATGTGGCCCAAACTTGATATAAAAGTCATGGAATTATAGACTAGCACAGGAGGTCACATAATTTAGGACAATGAGGATATGAGTAGTTACCGTGCTGGATTGAACATGAACAATAATCCCCTTTTTGCTGAAACCTTTTAAACCACCTGTATTCTTGGGCAACCTGGGATTACAGGTGAGCAATCAAGAGACTCTGGTAATGGCTAATGTTGAATTTCCTGCCAAACTAGCAGATGGATAGTTCAGTAATTGAATTTAACTTGTTTTTTAAAATAGGTAAATATAATATTTCTTACACACTTTGTTTATAAATTATGATTCAGATCACTACATTATTTTATCTGAGTCCTCTTCTTAAGTAACAACATAATCACTAACCACATTTAAAGGATTCATATATATTAAATGAGAAAAAAGCCTGTGTGACTACTATTTCATGAAACATATTTGGTAATTGAAACTCTGTAACACCCCTTGAAAGAATTTCTTGTGTTAAAAATGCATGTCACCATAGTTAAACAGTCCTCTCTCCTGCAAAGGGCAGATGTACATATTCTACTCAGATAGCTGAAGGAGAGACCAGCAGCTTGTCTCTCTGATGGCCCCACTTATTTTTCAAATAACTCTAATATCTGAGAAAACTGTTGTCCCTGCTGCCAGCCTGATTATGAGCATCTTCATGGGCTCAGCAAAGGATGCTCTTTGCTTTGAGGTGCCCTTAAAGCAGAGAAATTTTAGTAGGGAGCTTATGAGTAAAGCTTAAATATGTCCGAATTTATAGTGAACCGAATGAACTCTGGAGCTAGACTTCTGAATTCACATAATTCATATATTAGCTTTGTTGCTTAATTGGTACAATCAGGTTATTTCAGTTTTTTAAAATGTATAAAATAGGAATCATAATACCTACCTCATAGGATTATTATGAGAATTAACATAGTTATGTGAAATGCTTAGAAAAGTACCCAGCACATATTAGTCACTGTGTGCATTTTAGTTATCATATGCGCCTGATTAGCAAGTACAAAATAAATTACATCATTTCAGAGCATTCTGTCTTCTTTCTATGCTTCTCTTTTTATTTCAGACTCTAGCGCAAAATAAAAATGCCTGAAGATATCCTCTATAATAATCATATAAACCAGATCTAAATTTACATGTTTTTGTAATCAATATTATTCAGTACTCTGGATAAAAGCCGTACTCTAGATAAAAGCAGACAATCAAAAGAAGTATTCATTTATAAATGCAGATGCATAGATGGGTCTTTCTATGAGTAACATTTAAAATTAAATCAGTTGGTATTAAATCAAAGTCTGGAAATCTTCGGAAATACAGTTCAAGACTCCATCAGTGGAAATCACATTTCGAGGAAGGAATGAGGGACTCTGGAAACTATTTAACACTTTACAGTGCAGGACATCATCGCAAACACATTGGTACAGGTCTGTACTAAGTGTGATGCATGGGGAAAATTCCCAGCTACTGGTCTTCAAATGTGAATTTTTACATGTGAATTGATTCCTGTCTATTAGGCTGTGTGGTAAAACAATGAATGATGTGGATTGAGCTTACATTTGTTCTTTGCTGACTGTATCCATTTGTAGCTTTTTTATTTTCTTTTAAAACATATTTTTCCCAAATTTGAACATACACCACATGTATGTACAGAAAAATAGAATAAACTATTCAGTTTATAATATGTTCATTCATTATGCATTATTCTTTCACAACCTAGTAATGAAATTAGAAACAACATATATGTGGTCCGCATAAACGCAGATGACCCACATTTTCATTCCACTCAGGACTGCTGTCTTTGTTTTCCTTGGTCCTGATTATTTATGTCTTTCAGCTTTTAAGTTCTGACAGCACTCAATGCAATTCAGAGAAAGGCAGTATTCTTTTTTTTTTTTCTTAATTGTGGCTTACCATTTTAGCTATTGTTAAATGTATAGTTCTGTGACATCCAGTATATCACATTGTGAAACCATCACTACTACCAATCTCCAGACCTTTCTCATCTTCCCTAACTGAAACTCATCAAACACTAACTCTACACCCACTCCACCACATCGCCCATGCCTTGGCAATGTGGCCACCATTTGACTTCCTGTCTCTATGTATTTGACTACTCTTGTACCTTTATAAGTGGAATCATATAATATTTGTCCTTTGGGGATTGGTTTATTTCACTTTGCATAATGTCTTTTAGGTTCATCCATTTTATAGTATGTGTCAGAATTCCCTTCATTTTGAAGGTTGAATAATCTTTCATTGTGTGTGTGTGTGTGTGTGTGTGTGTGTGTGTATATATACATATATATATATATATATATATGCTACATTTGTTTATCCTTTCAATGGATATTTGGGTTGTTTCCACCTTCTGGATGTTGAGATTAATTATATTACAAACATAGGTGTTCAATTCTATTTACGTTTGTATTTGCAATTATTTTGAGTATGGAATCAGAAATAGAATTGCTGGATCATATAGTAATTCTGTTTAAATTCATGAGGAGCCGCCATGTTTTTATCCTCAATGTCAGCACCATTTTATGTCCTAGCCAGTAATGAATGCATACAGGACCCAGATTTCCACATCCTCACCAACAACTGTTAACTTCTGCTGCTGCTGCTATTGTTGTTATTTTATAATGGTCATTATAATGGCTGTGAAGTGGTATGTCATTGAGGATAAAAACAATACTCTTTTTTTAAACTTATTTTGAGAGAAAGAGAGAGAGGGGGCGGGGGAGAAACAGAGGGAGAGAGAACAAGCAGGACAGACTTACAGAGAGAATCCCACCCGGGGCTTGAACTCACGAACAGTGAGATTATGTCCTCAGCAGAAACCAAGAACTGGATGCTTAACTGACTGAGCCACCCACATGCCCCAAAAGCAATATTCTTAATGGTTAAGATTGTAGACTCTGAATTAAACTGCCTAATTGGAATTCTAGCCCTTATTTGTACCTCTTTTTTTCCTCATTTTTCCATGTATTGTGTGAGGAGAATATCTTCATTACAACATTATTGTACGACAAATATGTTAACATCATAAATTACTCAGAATAGTGTCTCACACAGAATAAGCATGTAAATATTATTCAAGTATTAGCTTTTATTATTATTCCACGTTTAAATTTTTTCTTTAAACTTTCTCTATTTCTTTAATACTCATCTGTTTACTACTGGTCTCAACATTTGCTCTATACCAGTTCTTGCCATAGTTTTCTATTTTAGAATTTTTGGAATCTCTTTCATAATGGATTATAACATAATTTCTTTTATAATTCTAGTTGTCTGAAGCCATTCTTATTTTTCTTATAATATCCTTTCCTTTTTTTCTCCCCCAAAACTCCAAAACAAAAGTGTTTACCTCTAGACAGGCAGCTGCTTCTTGTTTTCTAACATTTTCTTCCATTGTTTCCTTTTTATTCTAATTTTCTGTAACATTATATAAAAATCATCTTCTTTATTTCCTCCATTTATTTTTTTTCTACTCTCCTTACTAAGTTCTCCTTCCCTAAAGGTTCTAGGTGACTACTGGCTCACAGCTACCAGCTGTATTGCTCCTGCATTTGTGAGGCCAGCTCTGGAATCTTTTGCATAGACCAAACCTATTTTCCAAGGATGTTGCTTACAGGCCTGCTGCCCCTCCCCCCCACTCTTGTAAACCCTGTCCTAACTTTTTATACTCAGCTTCCCAAAGTGTATCTCTAGTATGGACTTGGGAATGCTCATTCTCAGTGATGTGACCCCAAGGTAATTGCTTCTTTTTTCCATGGCTGCCATGTTGATCTCACAAAACCCCTCTGTTGCTTTCCTGGAGCTCAGAATGTGTCATCACTCAATTTTAGCAGTTTCACAGTGTCTCTGATCACAGTTCCATTTCTGAAAAGAAGAAAGTTCCCTTGCTGGTGCAAATACTATTTTCTCTCCTACTTCCTAACACTTTAATTTAAAAAAAAAATCAGTCACTAAGGTCATCCCAAATGAATAATAATTATTAAGTAAATACACAGAATTCACAGAAAGTTTCTTGAAGAAATCCTCCAAATATCTTCTTTTGCCTTCAGAATAGCAGTCCAGGCATTTTTTTCCCTCCTACTCATATAAATAGCTTCATCTAAACCTTGCCAAGGTACCAATGTAGCTGTTTCCACTAGGATCGCCCCCACCTCATCCCTGATTTGCCTGTGAGTAATGCACTCACCTGTCCCTAAACCTCCTCTACTTCTCCCAAACAGAAGAAACTGTAACCTGGAACCCCCCACGGCCCTGCTCTGAGGACCCTGCCTGTGTTCTATCATGCATTACCTATTTCTGAGCATGTCTTAGTCCTACTATAAAAAACTGGGCTCCTATTTTGGTGTGTAAATGTCTCTTTAGTTTTTATGCCCTTCCAATCCCTGTATAAATTGATAGAAAAAAATGGAAAAAATATGTGATAGCAAGACATATGTAACATTCTTCCTACTATATATATTGCCTTTATTTTGCCTTTAAAATGATTTAAAAAAATAATTAACCAGGTACACATCAGAGATGTTGTGAGTTTGGTTGCAAACCACCACAATAAAGCAAATATTGCAACAAAGCAAGTCAAATGAATTGTTTTTTATTTCCAGTACATACAAAAGTTACATTTGCAGTGTATTGTAGTCTAGTAAGTGTGCAACAACATTATGTCTGAAAAAGCAATATACATACCTTAGTTTAAAAATACTGCTAAGAAAACGCTAACCATCATCTGAGCTTTTAGCGAGTCCTAATATTTTTTGCTGGTGGAAGATCTTATCTTGATGCTGATAGTTGCTGACTGATTAGAGAATGTTTACTTAAGGTTGGAATGGCTGATGCAATTTCTTAAAATAAGACTGCATTGATATTTATCTTAGCAATTGTCCCTTCTTTTCATGAATGGTTTCTCTGTAGCGTGCGATAATGTTGGATAACATTTTTACCCCCAATAGAACTTTTTTTTCAAAATTGGAGTCAATCCTCTCCAACCCTGCTGCTGCTCTATCAGCTAACTTTGTGTAATATTTTAAATCATTTGTTGTCATTTCAACAATCTTCACAATGTCTTCACCAGGTGTAGATTCCATCTCAAGAAACCACTTTCTTTGCTCCTCCATAAGCAGCAACTCCTTGTTCATTAAAATTTCATTATGAGTTGCAGCAATTCAGTCACATCTTCAGAGTCCACTTCTGATTCTAGTTCTCTTGCTATTTCCACCACATCTGTAGCTATTCCTCCACTGAAGTCTTGATATTTTAATCTGTAAAAAGCATAATACCTCTGAAGTGCAATAAAGCAAAGATCAATAAAATGAGGTATGCCTATATATTTAAATTGTGAATGTAGAGGATAACAGTGTTATGAGAATTTCATAATTGAAATAGTGTACATGAGAACATTTTAATATATACATATCAAAAGAGACAAGATTCTGATTAATAGTTTGCTAGACTTATTTGTAATGCACAGCTAATGTACAATATTCCTAATTTTGAATAAATTCAATAGAAAGCATTTGAACCATATTTTGCTTATTTGTTTTAGATTTGTCTGTAAATAATGGCAACATTTTAAACACTAGATAGGTTTTTTTTCTTACATGAATGTAGGAAGTTCAGAGTTGGAATGGCTACTCTGTGATCATCATGGGCCCACACTCACTCTGTTTTAGAAATCTCTGTTTTAGAAATCCTTCATCTCAAATATGTGGCTTTTATTTCATTATCAAAAATGATTTATTTGCTTCTGTCAAGATGTCTACATTCCATTCAGCAGAAAAGAAGCTGGATAATGGGAGGTTGTAACCTATCTCTTGAAGGACATTTCCTGAGATTGTGCACATTATTACCATTTCAGTCTCATTGTTCAGAACTTACTTATATGACAACATCTGTCTGCACAGGAGGTCTTCTGTCTAGTCCCAAACTGGGGCTCTTCTTGTGGTAGGAGAAGAAGAAGAGGAAGAAGAGAAAAGAAAAGAAGGAGAAGGGGGAGAAGGACAAAGAGGAGGAAGAAAAGAAGGACAAGAAGGAGAAGGAGAGAGAAGAGAGAGGACAAGGGGAGGTGGAGAAATAGAAGGTAGAATAGACTATGAAGGAGCCAGCTGTCTCTATACATAGTGAATAGATAGAACCAAGACTAAGGTCATTTTGCTGCCTATATACTCTGTATTTGTAGGCTTAGGAAAATTATTTAATTTCAGATGTTGGAATTTATAAGTAATGTATTATTCCAAATCAGGAGTACCCAAAGGTCTATACATGGATTCAGATTGGGCAAGTCAAAATGAGAAAAATAAGGACAACACAGTAAGATTTTTAAATTAAGAATTATCCCTTTACTTGGTTTTTAAATGTCCTGCATAGTGTGCAGTTTTAGGGAGAAAAGAACATATTTATTGTTGCTTTTTAAAAGTTAATACTTTAAATTGGACAGTATACTACATTTTAGGATTGTCTCTTTTCACTGAGTGTAATTCCCTGGAGATTCATCCAACTTGCTGGGTATTTCAATGATTCACTAGTTTTTATTGCTAAGTAGTATTCCATGGCATGGATATGGCATAGTTTGTTTACCCACTTGCTTATTGAAGAGCACCTGGTCATTCCTACCTCACGAATATCACAAATACAGCTACTATGGATGTTTTTGTACAGGTTTTTGTGTGAACATTAATTTTCCTTTCCACCCCTACCCCAGGAAGAAATGCTCAAGAGTTAAATTGCTTTCTCATGTAATACTTGTATGTCTAGTTTTATAAGAAACAGACACTATTTCCAAGAGTAGCTATGCCATTTGACATTCTCACAGGAGTGTGTAAGTGATATAGTTTCTTTACAGTCTTGCTGGAATTTGGTGTTAGCTATTCTTGATGCAGGGAAGGACTTTTTTTGAACAAACAGCCTGCTGGTGTTTAGAAGAAGGGAAGTAAATTCTGAGAAGGCTTCTGACTTCTTTCTCTTTTTTTCAAGTGTAAATACATTTGAGCTTATTATTGGGAAATGTTTCTGTATTCTAAAGATGACATGAGGTAACTAGCTTCATAGAGCTGGAATTTTTGAATTGTGAAGACCAAATCTTGCATTTAAGCATTTTTAACTCACTCATTTCCAAATATATACTGAGAGGGTCTTCCTACATAAATATCACACAAAATATCAACTAACAGATTTAGTGGTAACTATTGCCATAAAAAAGACAGATCTTGCAGTTGGGAGAAATCCTGGCCCAATAAACAAGCAAGCTGAAAATCCAAGTAAATCCATGATATTAAGAAAACCTCAAATCTTTTGCATAATTATTTCTGATGACTGTGAAACATGAAAGAAAAGTCAAATAGCCAAAAATGATAATTAGTTAGGGATGCTCAGTATGCCAAATTTCAATAAATACTGTAAGAACTAGCTATGTTCCTAGAATTGTAGAACTGATATGATAAAATCAGTGGTTTAAGGCAAAATGACCATTTTTATCATTTTAATTGGTTATTTTTTAAAAAATTAAAACAACGTAGAAATTATATCAACAAAAGAATTTGAGAATATATCTTCAAATATTACCTTCAAATTTTAGGAAACTTTTTCTACATTAAATGACTGTACTTAGCAGTCACATATTTAACTCAGTTACTCCTTCTGCTCCAGGAAGATTTACTCTGAGATCTGGACACTATTAAGATTATTTCCTGAAATTTTTAAAAAATTAAGTGCTGAGAGGCACCTGGGTGGCTCAGTTGGTTGAGCCTCCAACTTTGGCTCAGGTCATATCGTGGTGTGTAAGTTTGAGCCTGGCATCAGACTGTGCTGATAGCTTAGAGCCTGGAGCCTGCTTCAGATTCTGTGTCTCCTTCCCTCTCCGCCCCTCCCCTGCTCACACTCTGTCTCTGTCTCTCTCTCAAAAATAAACAAACATTAAAAAAAACTTTAAATCAAGTACAGATGCAAAGAATGATTAGACTATCAGAACTGGAAATTAACAACATAGTTTTACTGCACCTGTTAGCAGTATTCAGTGCTCTTGGTCCTATTTTTCTACTGAGGTCTGTCTTCAGAGACTTGTTCTTGGATATTTTCCTTTGTCTCTAGTCACATCTGAATCTTCTCTAGAAGTTTCTTATACTCTACCTTGCATTGTAGAATTAATCAGAAATCTTTTTCAGAACTTTTCTCTTGTACATATTTTCCTAGGTTTTCATTCGTTCCTATGGAATAAGCTGGATTTCTCAACATTCTATCACCTCAACCTCTCCTTTAAACCATACATTCACATATGAAAATGTTAATTGGTATTTCTTCTTGGACGTTTCCCATACATCTCAAACTGAGTATGTCAAAATAAGAACTATCAATTTTACTTCTCAAGTACATCCCAATCCCCTCAGTTCTTCTCATAAATGGCATAAATACTCATGTGGTCACTCAAAGAGGAAATCTTGGTATTTATCTCTCTTCTGACTACTACCTCACCCTAGCTGGGCCTTATCAGTTTTTATCACACAAACATATATGAGGCAGTCCACTTGTCTCCATCTTTAGCATGGGCACCCAAGCCACAACTTGCATCACCTACAGAACTGAAACAGCTTTCCATTGGTGTTCTCATGTCCATACTTGTCAATCCCAATCTGTTTTCTAAATCTAAGTATAATTGGTATATAACATTATATTATTTTCAGGTATATAATGATTCCATATTTGTATCCAATTTATTTTTAATGAGGCAGCTAGAAAAATCTTAAAACCAAAATCAGCTTTTGTCAACACTGTGATTAAAACAAATATAATTTGCCTTTTTAAAACCATGGTATAGATCTGATCTGTATACCTTTATATTTCTAATATCTAATTCTACTTACCTCCACACCATGCCAGATGCCTTTCAGTTCCTTGAACATGTTGAGTATCCTTGTGCACACAGATTCTTCTCTTTGCAACATTTTTTCCTTTCTCCTTGCATGTATTGCAGATATATTTTTGTGCTTCAGTTTAAATTCTTCTTTCTCAGAAAGGCCTTTCCTACCCACACTATTAAATCAATACTCACCTAACTCATACTTTTCCCTATAAGGACACCCATTTTGTTTTAATAGCACTTGTGCTTACTTCTAAGTTTCTCATTTTCTTTTTTCTGTTTTGCTCCCTCAGTAGACTGCTAGTTATTTCCAGAAGGAGACAGTTGTCCATTATCTTATTTCCCATTGTGTTCTCAATACCTACCTCATTTTTAGAATATAAAGAATAAAAATTTATAAAATCTTAAGCATTAGAAATAGGCACCATTGGAAGGGCAAGGTATCTAGGAATTTGAAAGATCCATTTGGTTATTGAAGTAAGTATAAGAGGACTTACCTATAAATGATTAGAAGAAATACAGGAAAGCAAGAGAACTCATGGAAGTCAGAAAGCTAGAATTAGGCAGTGACTCAGAAAGATGTTCTATTGGAAGCAGAAGGATTTGGCATTATATAAGAACACCAAATCTTGCAACTGAAAGATTAAAAAATACTGCATTATATGAAGTTCTAGAAAGTGCTAGATAAGGTGCTGTGTCTGAAAATGAGTTCCAAGTTCAAATTATTAAGATGGTAGGCAGAATTATTATTATTATTATTATTATTATTACTTGATTATAAGGAACCAGAAGATAACCCTGGCATTAGAACTTTGACTAGCAGAAAGAGTGGCCTAATGCGAGTCACTGAATATTTTATTGATTCCCAAATTCTACTTGACTCTGAAGAGGAATTTTCCTAGTACTTGAAAGATGACATCTGAGCACTAAATATGCAGGCATGGTTTTATGAAGTTGAGCCAGCATAGCCTATTTAACACACAGATTTTAGGATCAAATTGACTGAGTGTGATTTAAAGTCAGGTATTTAGAATATAGTAGGCTTTGGAAAGCAGTTTATGAGACTTCTTATACTTATTTTATAAATCATAAACTTTAGATAAAATATTAGCTTCTTAGAATTGTTGTGGAGAGTAAATTCTTAGCGTATATCAAAGGTTTACCGTGATGCATAGCATATTGTAATCATTCAGTAAATGGTGGTTACTATCATTCATGTTTTAGGTACTGGCAGAAACGAATAAGAATAAGATTAGCAAGGCTCTATCTTGCCTCTTGCTGCTATCTGCTCTCTATCTCCACGTTCTCCCACAGTAGGTACTTTGGCTTTGCACAGCAGGTGCATTATGGCAACATATATGTATGAGAAAGAAGACCTATTCTTGTCTATTCTAGAGCTGCGCTCCTTAGTCTTTCTGAAGATATTTACATGGAACGTTCAGTGATTCACTCTCGGAAATTAAATAGTGCTCTGTGAGAAAACTAATCATTATAGAAAAATCATGCAGTGTGTTAAACACTGTATATTACATTAAACTGCAGTGGAAAAGATTACTTGTTGAGTATTACTATTACTATAGATTACTGTTTCTTCATTAAAAAAGAGTAAATGAGCTTTTAACAAAGGTTTTGTGGATTGTTTAAAGTCTTAATAATAGTCAACTGCAAGTAAAACCAAGGATGAGTGAATCTCAGTATGGATGGAATTATTAAGCATACAGCTATTATTCTTTGGCATTCTACACTAGCCAACATTTAGATTTTATGGTTTATATTCATTCAGAAAGAAAAGCTCTCAAGCTTCAAGAGATAAAGCATAATATAAGTAGGTAAATTCAGAAACAAATGATCAAAAGCATCAGATGCAGGTGATACAGATTTGGGGAGTTCTTTAATCACAAATAAAGAGAATTTGGGAGGAGATGAAAATGTTATAGGCATGAAGGTCACTGCCAAACATTCATGAGCAAGCATAAATACCACTTACAATGCTGCCAGCAGAAATGGCACTGGCTTGTCAGTAATAGAGCAAATAATATTGCCGTAAGATCAGGAAAAAAGAAATCAAAGAAGAAAGTCAACAGGAAATTTTCATGCACACAGGTAATAAATATGTTTTTTTCCCTGGGCTTGAATCTCAGAGTGCCATCATCATTGAGCATCCATCTTCAGTACTGTTCATCAAACAGGGTGAAAAAAAAGAAGGGAGGGAGGAAAATAAAAGAAGGGAGAGAGGGAGGTGGCAAGAGAGATGGAAAAGGAGGAAAGAGATGTGTGTTCTTAGATGCAGTTGAGGGGAGAGGCTTGACTGTTCTAGCAGTAGTAACTTATTTATATTCTCCTCTAACCCCCTACTGTATTTCTCCACTAACAAAAGTACTCATGTGATTAATTGATTGTGTCAAACTACCTCATCCTAAAAAATACTACTAAATTCAAAGTTTTGATACCAGGTCATTTTCAAAAGGGAAGAAAATTGAATAATTTTAAGTCATATCCATTGATGTTTTTGAGAAGCCTACATTTTATAATGTGGGGAAAATTATGTTTATCGTCACTGTATCATATTACAGTGAATATCCAGAACTTTGAATTGTAAGAGAAAAGATGGAAATTATGTTATGATATATTTCTGTATAGAAATATCAGAAGAAGGTATGCATTTATGGTGGATATAAATGGTCCTGAATGTAAACTTAAGTATTTTTGAAATGGTGTGGAATATCTCTGCTTAGATGGTAATCTTCTAAAGGTTTAGGAGATGAAATGATACAATTTTAGTGCTCCAGGAAATGAAGGCAGAAGTCCATGTGAAAATTTTGTGAGTACTTTATTCTACTATGTAGTAAATCATTAGTACTACATTCAGAAAACTAGAATTCATTAATTTTGCTTCCATTATATAGCATTCATTTGCCTCAATTATTTATGGATTCATTGTAAAGGTACAGAAATAACTTTGTATCTGTATGTGGCATAATTAGTTACAGAGAGATGGAAGGATAGTGTATCAGTGGTAGCCATCTATATTGGTAAACAGAAGCACAAAGTCTTAAGTAAAATAAGTGAAAATTAGGAGGTGATTTTAAATAGAATAAGCAGAATTTGTGCCTGAAAAATGAGGCATTGAGACAGAGTCAAAGCTCTGGTGAATCAGATGGGTGACCAGAGTGGCCTCAGTTTCAAGTTTGGAAGGCTCATTTATCCTCTTTGAGGATACCCTCTTTCTCAAATTGTAAATAAGGTTAAAAACATTTTTTTATGAGGATTAAAAACAATGTATAGAAAACTCCTATACAGGATATAAGAAAACATATTATTTACTGCTCTGTGCATTGCAAATTTCCTAACATTACTGATCCAAGCTCATGAAAATGCAGGAAGAATCATCTATTGATTATTGTGACAAATATTCTTATTCCCCAGAACATTGAAAAAAAAAACCAAAAAGATAATATTCTATTTAGAATCACTGCCCTGGTTCACATGTCAGTCTCCTTCTGTATTCGCTAACTTCTTCCATTTTAGATCAAGTAGTGGACAAGATCATTGGGATGCTGAGATATAGCTCTAAAAGGAATGGAATAAGCCCCAAAAGGGAAGGCAAACCACTTAGCAAACTAGGATGTGCATTTGTTCAGTCATAAGCATCTGAGAGACCAATCACAAAGGATACTAGTTTAATTGAGGAATCTTTTATATTCACGCATGCACTTCTTACTCAAATAGTTATCATATTCAGTAACATGGGGATTATTTAAGAACTTCCAGAGAAAGGTCTGAGGGCACTGTTATCAGTGACTGGACCCAGGCTTCCATGCCAAAATGTTGCACTTTATTACATTCAAAGCCCCTGTCCTAGCATCGATGGGTTTCCTGATGTTTCAGTAATTTCCAGAAAGATAAACTCAAAGCATTTTGATTTACTTAAAAATCTTCATCCAAAATGAGTGGGAATTTCAGTTGAAACAACAGACAAAGACATTGAGAGATGCCATGTGGATAAGACTGGACAAACTCTTGAGTGTGAAGTATGAGGGGTAGCTCTTGAGAATAATATTTATATGGAGGAAAACTGCACACTATGTCTAAGCACCCACAAACTAAATATTTTTTCTCTGTCTTACTTAAACCTTTTGGATACATGAAATATATCCTCAATGTTTCACCAAATAAATAGTTTTTAAAGTTGCTTAATATTTTCTTGGAGGAAAACTAAACTCTGGCTATCTTAAAAGAATACAAGAATATTAATCACATTTTATGGATATCTACATTATTATAGCTTGATGTACCAAATAAAGGTAAATATCAAGAAAGTTGTGTGTGTGCATGTGTGTTTGTGTGCATGTGTGTGTGTGAAAACAACTTAGGAAGGAAAGCCTTACACCACAGAAACTGAAACACGTTCAAATGTGCAGAAATTCTAGGCTCCAATCATGATTATCTTTTTTTACAGTTGGAAAGTTAAGAAGGAGGCGAACAGAGTCTATTTCTTTTGGGTTCTGTAAGTGATGATGGAATATAGCACATGTATCAGCACAAAGCAAGCCTGACTGTAAATCTTTTAAGCTCTGTGGTTCATTGTTTCAGGGCACTCCACAGCAAGAGTCACTTTTAGGATTTAAAAAGTTGGAAACCCTATATAATTTAAACAGTGTTTTGAACAGTTTATTGCAAGAATCATTTTTAAGTCTTAGAAACAAGAGGAGACTATTTTAATCCCTGAAATTCTTCAAAAGAAAAAAAATAGGAAGATAACAAGTAAAAGTGTTAGGTGGGGTGTGTCTGGGTGGCTCTCAGTCAGTTAAGCTTTGGACTCCAGCTCAGTTCATGATCCCAGGGTTAGCGAGTTTGAGCCCCACATTGGGGTCTGTGCTGACAGCTTGGAGCCTGGAGCCTGCTGTGAATTCTGTGTCTCCCTCTCTCTCTGCCATCTCCAATTTGTGCTCGCTCTCTCTCTCTCTCTCTCTCTCTCTCTCAAAAATAAATAAAACATTAAAACAAAAAAATGGTAGCTGGGATATTTTCTATTCTTCCCACTCTCTCTAATTATAAACAGTAGACCATCTCCCTAAAGTTCAAACTTCATCTAATTATAGAGCCACGGTGTATAAATGTCAGAAGTCACATCTACAACAGCATGGTTAGGTCTAGAATTAGTCTGGAGCTACCAGATATTTTGCATGAATGAATTGATCATCTGTGTACCATACAACAGCAACTTATTTTATGAATCTGAAATATTATCTCAATTCTTATAAATAGCCTTCTATGGAAGCAGAATAATAGTCCTCCAAGATTTCAACTTCCTTATCCCTAGAACCTGTGAATGTGTTGTGTTATATGACAAAAAAGGAATTAAGTTTACAGATGGAATTAAGGTTGCTGATCAGCTACCTTAAAATAAGGAGTTTATTTTGGATTATTCAGACAGGTTTAATGTAATCAGATGTGCTTTTAAAGGGAAGAGGAAAGAAGAAGAGTCAGAAGGAGATGCTATCTTGATAAAGACTTGGCCTGCCCCTGCTGGCTTTTAAGATCCAGCTATTTGGATGTCATCTCCTTCTTAGAAATATAGTCAATTTCAGATCAGATTCAAGTTTGAGATGCAAAGCAAGCCAGGGAGAGAGCCAGAAATGCAGGTCAATCACTTGATATATGGCATGAGCTTAAATGACCCATATTACTTGTGTGTATCCAACATTCATGCTACATAAGATAATTTAGTTGACTGGGACAGATTGTCACCCACTAGTTGGATGAAGTTCTCATATTCAGTTGTAACTATAGCTTTTTCAGAAATTTCATCTTGATGTAATTAATTGTGGCATGATAGCACAAATGGATTCCTGTTTACACTAATGGCTCAAACAACAGCCACATTATTCATATATCGGTTCATGGACCAGGGTGTATGCTTTGCTCTTATAGATACCTTGAGATGTGTTGCTGGAAAGTGTCATCATGGATAAACAGAAGCAGGGAGAAAGAAGTTTGGTAATGTAGAGCCGATATCTTTTCTACTACTGTTGGTTTGAGAGAGGTCAACTGGTGAGGGCATGCTATATGGCAATATGAAGTTCCATACTCCTGAAAATTAGTACTGCTATCCATCTGGTATATGTTTGAGGCACTCAGACAAAACCTTCTGGGTACTGTTCTGTGCTAGGTCCACTCGTTTAGCTCTATGGTTCCAGATCTTTTGTATCTATCACCTTTTTCCTACTTTCAGATTACCCTTTATTAAAAACATAATTAAAGAAGGAAAAAGAAATAGGATAAATATATCAAAACATACTAAAATAGTTTCTCTGTCTCTGCCTCTGTCTCTTTATCCCTGGTTAAGGAGATCTTTGTGTTAGAAACAGAACTGTTTTCTGCTTCCCAGCCAGGAGGGAGATATTATGTACTCAATCTTGAGGGTGTAAAAGGGTGTATAATGTGCCAATTGGCTTCTTGCAATAAAGTAGATGAGAGACAAAAAGAAAACAAACAAAGGTCAAGTTTTTATGCCATAAAAGATTATATATTCTTATGTCACTACACTCCATTGATATCAATCAACTTTAGATTCAATAGAGAACATTTTACTTATTAGGAAAAAAACATGATGTGCATTTAGCAGTTAACATTCTTGGAAATGGGTGATGGTAAAAGTGTGACCCAAGGACAAAATGTAATCCAAATGCAACGTTCTTTTCAGTCAATGCTCCCCTTTCTGGATAATTAAATGTAATAGGTTTCTCAAAAATAGTCAATATATGTATATTATTTAAGCCTTTGGAACATAATTCTGTCACAAGTGAGAGACACCCTTTGCAAAAAAAAAAGTATCAGTGTCTTTTGTATTTGTTTCTATATTAGATTCTTCATATTACTGTATTCTAATAATATAGTCTAGTTATGTGATAAGTATCTGACAATAGCATTTTGTGACTTGGCCTAGGTTATGGTAAAAGAGGAATATGAATAAAATTAAGGCATACCACAACATTTGTATGTTTGTGGGAGAGCAGTGTTTTATATTTCGGGAATAGTAATAACTACATTATTATCAACCCAAACAAAATAGTTTTAAAAAAACCTTTAGAAATGCCATAATATATTAATAATATACTTTAACTTTCCCAACAGAAAGATCATACTAAATATTTACATACTTCCAGAATACATTTTTAGATATAGCTCTATAAAATTGTCTCTTTTTTTTTGACATAGCCAGAGACATTGAAGCTAACATCCAATCTTTCCTTTATTCTTGGATATCTCATATTAAAATGGAAGACCATTTTCTATTTCTGAGCAAACAAGTAATGGTGTCTGAATCATTATCTTTAAGCCTAATAAAATTTTATCTAGAACTAAATTTTCCTTCCATAATATATAAATAGTATTATGTAATTATCAAATTTAACCTAACAAAATTAGCTAAATCCCAAAATTAACCAAGCAGGAAAATGTAACAAACTTAAAAAAATGTATTTGGAAAGGTTTAATTCCATTTTTATAGTGAAGTCAGTGGTTAAATAAATGTGTTGCTATTTAAGTAAACATACTCCTTTGTAAAGTGTCAATGTTATTCTTGAGTAAAAAAGACAAGAAAATCATTTATTTGCCTGGCTTTATCCATGGCTACTGGGAGATTCTATCTATAATTAAATTAGATTAAATTAAACTGAACAAATATTGAATGAGTACTTATTTAGAAAACTGTGTAGACACGGAAGGCAACATAAATATGACCAACCTGATCATGTAGTAATAAAAGAACATACGTCTTTACTGACTTGGTTCTTTAAAAAATACACAAAGTCCCCTAAGTTGCAAATGCCTAAGAAAGTTGGGCTCATGGACAATTTCCAGAACCAAGCTTTGCACCAGTTTGTCATATGCCAAAGCTTTCCATGTTTTATGTTCCTATTCAGTTCCTCAACCTCATATTCTTTTTTTTTTTTATCTCTTTGGATTTTAGCAAGTGCTCTTCATGGAGACTCCACATCTCCACAGACCTAATGACAGGCTTTTTTTCCCTTGGGACTACCTAAAACTTTTCATAGCTGGTTGTTGCTCTGGGCACCTCTTATGACTCAGCAGCACAGCCCCCCTTGAAAGATATATTTTTAGAACTATCAGACATGGCTTTCAGGATGCCTGCTTTCCACTTTATAACTAAACAATTTAAAAAACCTCTTTTCTATCTTATTTTTTCATAATCTCTTCATTTTACATATGACTATTATAAAGATCTCTAATTCTAAAATAATTTATCTTATAGTCTAATTGTTGACCAGGAAAGAAAATACAAAAAGACGGTCAATGAACTTAATTTTAGCCAATAGTTTAATATGTCATTTCTCCCCATTTCCTCCATTCAATCCTGATCTCTCATTAGAACTGAAAAATTAAGCAATAAGTAGTAGAAAGACAAAAAGGTAATGAATGAAATAGATAAAAAATGAAATTAATCTACCCATGATAAGGGTGCCTGGGGAGCTCAGTCAGTTAAGCGTGGACTTTGGCTCAAGTCATAATCTCACAGTCCATGGGTTCAAGCCCCACATCGGGCTCTGTGCTCACAGCTCAGAGCCTGGAGCCTGCTTCCAATTCTGTATCTCCCTCTCTCTCTGACCTTCCCCAATTTGCTCTCTGTCTCTGTCTCTCAAAATGAAATAATAAAGACATAAAAATTTTTAACCTACTTATCATATTATCCTTCTCCTGATAGCTGAGATGACCATTTGGATTTTGATTTTAAGATATAATCTACTGTGCAGAGATTCTTAAATTTGAAAATAGATGGTTTCTGTCTTATTGAGGTCACTTAATTAACTAAAAAGGGCAAAAGTAGTGTGTAAATCCTCTGACGCCCTTTCTTGCATTCTTTCTCTTGTGTTTAAATGCACTTCTTACAGAAAGAGAAACTATTTCATGTTGTTTATACATCTACCTCAGAGCAGTTAAATAGTGTTAAAATTCTGAATCAATTTTTTTTTTAGTCTTAGGTAGCTGCCTAGGTCAATTTTCCCAAA
The DNA here is from genome assembly GCA_004023785.1 of Mungos mungo. NCBI lineage: Eukaryota > Metazoa > Chordata > Mammalia > Carnivora > Herpestidae > Mungos > Mungos mungo. Next base: position 67,829 of record PISW01007148.1, read on the forward strand.
GAGCTTAGAAGAAGTTCTAGTTGATAAATTACTGAAAGTTTTGCCCTTGCATCTTTTCATAATAGGTTAATGAGGAGAGATGTTGCTCTTTTCAGAGCCACAGCTTTTATATTTGCAAATGATGTTTTTACATGTTAGTGTAAACAATTTTCATTCAGTTTTGTTTTAACTCACCTATGAGCCCCTAATTTCCTCCAATGTTGTCATTAATCCTTTGAGAATTATTTTTTCTCTTGTATAGGAGGTTGAAATGATGGATAGAAAATGATGTTTTTCTCTTATTTTACCAGGAATCATATTTTAGGAGAAAATATATGGATTTTAATGAGAAAAAATTGTAGAATCTTAATATTTAAAGCTCCATACTCTCACCAGAAGACAATTCAAAAGTCACATTTCAATTGGAATTATTTTAGTGAGAGATTTAAATAATCAGTATACAAATGGATAGCTTAAAATAGTTGAGTGTGGAAACAAACAAATGGAATCCATTTACAGACGTTTATGGAGCACTGTTTATGTGACAGGCACTGAGGAAGTCACTGAGGTATCATCATGAACAAGACAAAGATGATCATGTTCATCTAAGGATCATAGTCTGGGGTGGAGCCATATGCAAAAGTTAAAGGACTAGCTGCTTAATATCACAAAGTCTTGGTCTTCTGATTTCTCAATACATTGTGAGACAAAATATTGACATAGAAGCATAGAAATAGCCAACATTTCTGGAGTATTTCCAATTTATACTCTGAAAGACCAACAACAGTAACAAAATGTAAAAAATTAAAAAAAAGATCAAGTTATAGAAGTAAGAGAAGTTGATAACATGCCCAAAGAATAGAGAAAAATCAGATAAGAGGTCTATGAGCTAGAGATTTAAGAACAAAAATAAATGAAAATGAGAAAAGTGTATCAAGTTGGCAACCAGGTAAGAGTGTCTTACTGAGTTAAATCTTGATCTTGATTTAGCAAGATAACCTGGTGGGTACTCTTCCATGGTAATGATTTCAAATCCTAATAAAAATAATAAATCAGTGGAAGGTGACCTGTCGTGTTTATCTGTAGCTCCATGGAAGTGCTTTCAAGGAGGTCATGGACCAATTCTGATGAAGGGGAAAAAGGACAGTCTGAGTGCCTATGGTGGAGTATTCATAATGAAGAAACAAATCAGCCAGCTATGAATGAGAAATACCTATGGACAATAACTCATGAAATAAGTGGTTAGGCTAGAGCATTTTAATAGGACTCCTTAGACGAGGGAAATTTTTATTCCAAACCTATATACAATTTGTGTCTGTGTTAATAATACATCCTGCATAATATCTTTAAAGAAATAAATGAGGTATATAATATAGGTGCAGAAAGAGCAAGATTTGTTTTGGACAAAATATGTAAAATTGGAGAAAGTGATCTTCCGTCCAATAATACATTTCACATTTGTCTTGACTATATACAAGGAATAGTATCTAAATCATACTGAATAATTATACGGATTATATATATGCATTATATATGTCATATTATACACATATATGTGGGAATACAAAACACTCTTGTATGATAGAAGCCAGGCCAATGTTAATTATCACTTTATTCTACCATTTTATAGTGTACCTTTGGATACATTTTGTTCAACTGAGTGATTGACCTCAATTTACATTGCTTAAGCAATTTAACTTTTGATAAAAATATATAATTATGTAATCTTACTTATATAATAAGAAAACTACTTTGAGAATAAATAAACAATGACATTTTTCTTCCTCTGATCTGTGGTTTTTACTAAACCATTTTTGTAGAGATCATTGTGATATGTTAAACTGAAGTGTTAATTCAAAATATTTCATTAATATTAGTAAACGCTTCCTAACTTGGGTTCTTCTTCTCTATTTATAATTTAGGGTAACTCACACATTATCCTCATTTGACAATTCTCCATGTACTAAAAGTTATAGGTGACAAGGTAATATTGAAATCTTATAATAAGAGAAAAACTGATTCATTCATTTCCTTCAAGCAAATATTTACTGACAGCCTTCTACATTATCAGGCAGTATTTCAAGTAAAAAAATATGAAAGAAAACAAAAGCAGATAAAATCCATGCCCTTTTAGGGCTTATTGGTTAGTATGTCAGGGGCATATAGTGAATATCTAATAAATATGGTGATAAATAGTTACTTAGAATGAAACAGGAAAAGGAGAAGAGAGAATGTGTGGAGGAGTGTTTCTATGCTACTGTGTTAGATAGGGAGGTCAGGGAAGACCTCATTAGAAAGTAACGTCTGGTCAGCGACCTGTTGTAAGTGAGGAGGTAAATTGTGAGATTATGCAAAGGCCCTGAAGTGAACACAAGCTTGGAGTGTTGGAGGAATGGCTAGGAGGCCAGCGTGAGCAAAGGTGAATGCAGTAGAAGGTCAAGTCAAGAGGTCATAGAGCCCAGATAGCATGAGCCAGGGAATGTCTTAGGCTTTTTTTCTGAACGTGAGGCTAGGACTCTGGGGTGTTTTGAGTGAAGATCGATGTGTTTGCCCTTTTTTTAAGCTACAAACAAACCTTTATAATGGCCTAAAACATTTTTGGAAATGCTTTACTCTGAAATTTAAGTGAACTATATACTTAAGAATAATATACATACAGAAACGTCTATGAATCATAAATTTCCAACTTAGTTTTTGCAAAATCCATTTAATCATGCCACCATTATCCAAATTAAGAGATAAAACATTTTGGTAATGCAGAGTAACCTCTTACCAGCCTCCCAGTTACTACTTCCTTCCTTCCCAGAGGTAACCAGTATCTCGGTTTTTTTCATTGTTAGATTAATCACCTCTATATTTGAATTTCATAGAAAATGAAACCATGTAGTGTATACTTTTCCATATCTAGCATTTTGCTCAGCATTATGTTTGTAACATCTATCCATACTTTGTCTCTCTCTCTTTCGCTCTCTTTTATGTAATGGTTATATGTTTTGTCTAATTGCTCCAAAGAGATACATAGTAAAACAAACAAACAAACAACAACAACAACAACAACAAAAAACACCACAATCCATTTATCCCTTCTATTGGTGATGAGTATTTGGGTTCTTTCTCATTTGAGCTGTTAAGAGTCACTCTTTTCTTCTTCTATTTATTCTTTTTTTCCTTTTTTTAAAAGCTTTTTATTTAAATTCCAGTTAGTTAACATACAGTGTAATATTAGTTTCAAGTTAGAATTTAGCAATTCATCATTTACAAATAATACCCAGTGCTCATCTCAACAAGTGTACTCCTTAACCCTCATCACCCATTTAACCCATACCCTCCAACCTCCTCCAGCAGCCCTCAGTTTGTTCTCTATAGTTAAAAGTCTATTTTATTGTTTGCTTCTATGTTTTTTCTGCTATATTCATCTGTTTCTTAAATTATACACATGAGTGTAGTCATGTGGTATTTGTACTTCTCTAACTTTTTTCACTTAGCATAATACTCTGTAGCTTGATCCACATCATTGCAAATAATTTTATTCTTTTATATACTTGACTAATAATCCATTGAGTATATATCACATCTTCTTTATCCATTCATCTGTTGATGGACATTTGGGCTCTTTCTATAATTTAGCTATTGTTGGTAATGCTGCTAATAAACATCCCTGCATGTGTCCCTTTGAATCAGTATTTTTGTATTCTTTGGGTAAATACTAGTACAATTACTGGATTATAGGGACTCAGTCTGTTATGAATATTATCATAAATGTCCCTTGTAAACATATTTACATTTCAGGAGTGGAAGAATTAGATCATAGGATATGCTTTCCACTTTAGTAGATAATACCAAAAGTGTTCTAGAATATTATGCCAACTTATTCTCCTATCAGCTGTGTTAAGATGTAGTTTTTTTTCCACAACTTTGCCAACAGCTGGTATTGTCATTATATTAGTTTTCCAGGGCTACCATACTAAAATACCATAGACTGTGTGGTTTATACAATAGAATTAATTTTCTCATAGATTGGAGTTTGGAAGTCTGCAATCATGGTATGCAAAGAGTTGGTTTCTTCTCATTGGTTTATACATGGCTATCTTCCCTCAAGCCTTTACATGGTCTCTTTTCAGTCTATTTATGTCAATATCCTAATCTCCTCTTTTTACAAAGACACCAGTCATACTGGATTAGGGCCCACCCTAATCACCTTATTTTAACTTAATTACCTACCTCTGTAAAGACCCTGTCTCCAAATAGTAATATTCTGAGATACTGGGGATTAGAACTTCAACATATGAATTTTGGAGGACATAATTCAGCTCACAATACTAGTTTAAAGCTTTAGCCATCTTGTTGGAAGTCATTTCACTGGGGTTCTAACTAACATGTACCTCATGACCATTGAAATTGAGTACCTTTTTACATGGTTAGTAATACTTTAGATAACCTTTTTTGTGAACTGTAGGATTAATTACTTTGCCCATTTTTCCAATTAAAAAAATTCATTCATTTTAGGTGTTCTTTATATGTTCTGGATGTGAATCCTTTATCAAATATGACTTGCAAATAGTTTCATCAACTCTGTGGCTTAATTATTCCTCTCTGAATAGAATCTTTCGACAAATGGAAGTTCTTACTTTTGATATGGTCCAAATTATCAGTCTTTTCCTTTAAGGTTAATATTTATTTTGTCCTGTGCCAAAAAATCTCTGACTACTCTCAAAGTTATTAAAATATTAGTCTGTTTTCCATAAAAGCAGAACTGCTTTACATTTCACATTTATTTTCATAATCCAATTGTGTCTGATTTTATTTTATACCTGTAGATATGGGGTCCAGTCACATTTTTTGTATAGTTTATTTAATTGTTTGGTGTCATTATTAAAAAAATCATCCTTTCTTCACTGTATTACAGTAATTATTTGGCAAATTCAGTTACCGTATATGTGTGGGTTTTTTTCTCCAGTCTTTTCTGTTTCAGTGGTCAATTCTTCTATCCCTGAGCCAGTGTCATTCTATCTTAAATTTTACTTTAAAATTCTTCAAATAAATTTTATTTGCCTCATAGTCTTTTTATCTATAAAGGTGAAGACAACTTTCACACATTCATACATCATTTGATGTTACAAGTTCAACAATGTAGCATAAAACTAACAACATATTTTACAAGCAACCGATGAATTTGAAAATATTATTATATATGTTATCTAGAGCTTTATGTTTTTGAGGTTACTTATAACTATACATCTTGAGTTTACATTTTAATATCCCCACAAAGTAATTGGGCATTATTTGTTCTGTTATATAATCAAGGAAACCAAAGCTAATTGCCTCACCTAATGTAAGATGAATCATTACTTAAAATTAGAATTCACAGTCCTTGTCTTCTCATTCTGCTGTTTAGCCAATGAGGCAGGGTGCCATTTTAGGTCATTAGTCTTCCTTAACAAAAGAGAAACCTGTGTTCCAAATGTTGTTTACAGATTCCCATTAACTCTTAATTCATAGTTAACAAAAATCTGAATTTCTTTACCAACTGGAATGTGCTTGGATGAGTCATACTTATGATGTAACATATTCAGTTATATCTGAGTAATTTAATTGAGTTAAATAACAACATGACACAGAATCTGAATGTAGAAAATTTCAGATTCTGTCTCTTTTCAATGATCAAATCACACTAATCACCTTTACCATCCAAATTGACATCTATATCTTCTAGATTATTTATTTTACTCCCAGGATTTATTCCAATGGTTCCATTTGCATTTTTAGCCACATCTCACAAGTAGTCATATTCCCTGTTTTGATCCCTCTGGATGTGAAATATGTCACTCTCTAACTCTGCCATATGCCAGCATCTGCCTTATTTCAACTTGTTTCTTCTCAATAGTAATCACATATTTCCTGCATTTATTTGGTTTTTGTGCATTTCACAATGTCAATTAAGTAACTACTTAGACATTCTAACCAGTGCATGTATTTATGGGATCTTATGAGGATAGAAATAATGCTGTCCAAGGCACTGCATTCACTGGCAACTTTTTGCCTGACTGACAAGCTTACAAAATCAAATATACTTGAGAGATTTGTATATAAGTTGTGGACTTTGTATACACATACATACATGCGTGCACACACACACACACATAATAACTGCATATTTTTGTACTAATGTTATGTCATCTGTTATTCATCTATTTTATTTTTCCAATATATTTTATTTTGCACTTACTTTTCTTTTTCTTCAGTCTTAACCTTTTTCTTTTTGTTGGAATTTTAAAAAAATTTTTGATCAAAATAATGGAAGGACTTAAATCTTACAATACCATTTTAATATAGCTACCATTAATTATAAACTTTTATTTGTTAGTTGGTTTTTTGCTTCTTATTATCTGCATCTCCAAACTCATTTTTGCTATAAAAATAATAACTCACCCAACACTTTTAAGAAATACCAAATACTCTGGGAAATTCTATTAAAAGGAATTCAACATTTTTCATAGTAAAAGTGATGTGTAGTTCACCCTTGTTTAATTTAGCCTTAAACATTTGAGATTCAATATTCTGTTTAAGTATATGTTTAATGATGTTGAATAGTTTATAACTGTTGAATCCAGTAGATACCTGTAAAAGGATACCAATCTACTCGTAATGATGTTTCAGATATTCTGTGTATAATATCTGGCATGGCATAATGATTAGTAGAGTGAATAAATACTACTATTATGTTTACTGAGATAAATATATATATATATATATATATATATATATATATATATATATATATTTGACTAGAGAGTCTAAATTATCATTATATAGAATATGGTATTTCTATAAAGTAGAACACAAGTCTGATTTGATGGTGTGTTTTCTAGCAGTTGGAATCATACTGAATACATCAAACACACACATATACACACATACGTAGAGACTGCCCATTTAAAGACAATTTTCAATTCATTTGTTTATAAATAAATAGGAAATGATTTTTCAATTATAATAATGTCTACCCACCATGATCTATATAAAACCTCTCTTTTCCTATGTGGATTCAGCTTTTTCATGGTATTTCAGTCTGAAACTGTGATTTTTTCAATAGTTATTCCTGATTAGAAAATTCTCATTGCTACCTCTAAGACTCAGTCAAGTCATTCTAAATTTTCTATCTCATATATTTAAACCTCCTGCCTCACCACACATGATTGTTCTGCCACGTTTTTCCTTTCCTTGTTACAGAAAGGATCACTAGCATATACCTTAGGAAGGGGTAAAGGAAGAGGCACATTTTCTACCTACTAAACTGCCCAAGAAGGGGTTGGTGTCCTGTCCCCAATTAGCTGTTAACTGCTTGTCAAACAGGTTGGGCTTCAGAAAGTAGAATTAGGTGAGTTTAGCTTACAGAAGTTCATCTAGAAACAAGTGGAGCAGAGGAAATAATACTGCTGTGGACCACTACATTGTTTCATCCCAAGCTATATGAACAATTCCTGTAGAGTGTCCCTTCCTTCCCTTCATGAATACTCCACTGTTTTTACTCTTTCTCCTTTATTTTATTCTCTAATATTATCTGTGAGTAGAGACAGGAATATTGGATCTGCAGAAATGAAAGCCTTCGTTCAGTAGGCCCATATGAGGATATGTCTGGATCTCTCTGATCTTAAAATATAATGTATTAAGAAAGATTTTCTCTCAAGTAACAAATATAATTTTTATACATTTATTTTTGTGGATTGCTTAGCATGTTGGCTATATATTATTAGTCCTAATTTAGCAAAGTCATCTTTCTATGAAGATATTTTTATTTCTTAGTGAATTTAGCTATATCATAGGAAGGTCTACAAACTGTTTCACTCTCAGCACTTCTGACATCAATTGTGTGGGCTTTTTCCACATCAACAACCAATGGTCCAACTCTTCAGACACCAAATGAGAGTACTACAATTCAATTAAATTCTGATAGTAACTACCTGGAGTTAGACTCTATAGATTAAGAACTCAGTACCACAAGACTGCCCTCTCTTCAGAAGTCAGTTGCAAGTCCCAGGTTGTCTTCTGTACTACTAACCAACCAGTTATAAATTAGAGGTTCCCATAACCCTCTCCTCAATTTATAATTTGCTATAATGATTTCTAGAACTCAGGGAAACACTTTACTTATATTTATTTGTTTATCATAAAAATACTATAGAGGATACAAGTGAACAGCCAAATGAAGACTATATCAGATGAAGACTACATAAGGTGAGGTCCAGAGGATCCCAAGTATGAGTTCATAACCCTATTTGTAGTAAAGCTTTTCTCTGTCCTGTGGTGTGGTTGCATTCACCAACCTGGAAACTTTCCAAACTGCATAGTTTAGGAGTTTTATGGGGATTTCCTTATTTAGGCATGGTTGATTAAATTGTTGGCCATTGGTGATTAACTTAATCTCCAGCCTCTCTCCTCTTCCTGGAGGAGGTGAGAGGCTGACAGCTAAAAGTTCCAATCCTCTAATTGAATTTTAGTTTTTCTGAAAATCAGCCCCACCAAGAAGCTAACTATGGACCCCAGGCATAGTCATTTAATTAGCATACAAAAAACATTTATCACTCTCACTATGGAGATTCTAAGGGTTTTTTAGAAGCTCTTGTGTGGAAACCCAGGACTAAGACCAACAAGTATCATGAAGCATGACAGAAAGAGAAAACTATTACTCTTAATAAAAATAGAAAGTTTAATTTAAAATTGACCCAGAATTGACACAGATGGGGGAAAAAAACAAGAACATTAGAACAGCTATTATAAATATCTTTTAAACCTCAAAAAGGCTAGATGAAATACTAAATAAATAAGCTAGGGAAAGACATGAAAGGACTAAATCTCAAGTTGATCACTTAGAAATAAAAACTACAATGTCTAGGAAGAATAGTACACTTAATGAGATTAATAACAGATTAGATATGGTAGAAGGAAAGATTAGCAAACTTGTAGCAATAGAATCCAGCCAAAAGTTAAACACTCAGGGGAGAAAAAATGATTAACAAAAGAAATAGAGCATTAGTACTTCAAATAGCCAGATATTCATGCATGTAGTGTCCTTGAAGGATAGAAGGGGAGACAGAAAATATTTGTAGAAAGATTTCCAAAATTTTCCTAATGTGGGGAAAATAATAAATCTACAGATACAAAAAACTCACAGAACCCAAGCACAAGAAACATGAAGAAAACTACATCAACTCACACCACAATAAAATTGCTTAAACTCAATGATAAGGTGAATGTCTTTAAGCAGTGAGAGGGGGGAAAAAAGATAGTAAATATGAGGAAAAGACATAGGATGTTGGCAGCATATCCTATACCGAGGGAAAACAAAATGTTAGTAGATTTCTCATTGGAAGCACTGTAAGCCAGAGGCAACACAGCAACATTTTAAATTACTGAAGGAATTGATGAGGGAGCACAAGACAGGCTGAGGGCAAAGTACAAACTAGCATACACACACACACACACACACACACACACACACACACATACACACACACCCTCCCCCCAGGTGGGATATGTGTGATATTCCTCAGACACTACAGGCTGCCCAAGAACAAAGGAAAGGGAAGGAAACAAATAGTTAACTGATAGAGATCACAGTTATTCAGGACAGGAGTCGCCATCTTTTCCAAATATCTTAGTAAATTACAAATAAAAGACAATCTTATCAATAGCCTAATCTCTAGAAACCTGTACATTCTGTTTCCTAGAACCACAACATCACCCCTCCATAGTGATATGAGGAACAAAGGCAAGAAGGAAATGGCAGGTAAAATTAAATTTCCTTATAACCTGCAACCCATTGACAAATACTTGAAGCTGGCAGAGTAGAATATTTCTTGAGAAACTCCCTACTGCCTTAATGTTAATGTTTTGCTAGAGGGAAAAACAATCTTAGCTTGACAGTGGCTAGGCCTCCAGTATCTTGTGAATCTTCCTTAGCATACGAAAATCTCTTTGATAACTGCCCCTTGCCTCCCCCAACTCCATAGTATATAACCGGTCACTCTTCACAACCCCAGGGCAGTTCTTTCTGCCCACAGGTCCTGTTCCAAGCTTTGATAAAATCACCTGTCAGCACCAAAGAAGTCTTAAAGAATTCTTGGCTGTAGGCCGGTTGGCTGGCTCAGATCCCCCTACCCTCCCTCACCAGTCCAAAATCTCCTCAGGGATGAAAAACTCAATTTAGACATTTTAACCAAGAAAACACGTTTTCAAAAAAAAGTTTAAATTTTTGCATACACAAAATCTGAAAAACTTCACCACTTGTGGAATTACACTAAAATAAAAATTCAAGTATAAGAAAAACATTATCAGGTGAAAATTATACTCAAAAGAAGGCCATTGGAATTGGTAACTATATGAATAAATATAAATATGTTGTATTATTTAAATGCTCTTAAAAAACTGTTTGACTATTTAAAAGGAAAAATAATAACAAGATACTTATATATGGTTTTTAATTTTACATATATACATATATGTTATCTATGTATAGAACAATATAGAAATAATATCACAATGATTAGGAGAGAAATTAAACTATACTATTGTATATTTCTTACAATATGTATGAAAAAGAACAACTTGTAGTTACTTCAGTGTATTTAAAGGTTGACTGTGATAAGTTGTACATGTATACTATAAATTCTTAAGCTATCACTAAATAATGAAACAGAGAGATATATCTAGTGAGATATATATATATATATATATGTACATATATATATATATATACCAAAAAACTTAGAATGATATTCTAAATAAATATCCAAAAGGAGATATATAAAAAGTGGTAAAAAGTAGTAGAACAAAATAAAAACAAATAACAAAATGATAAACTTAATGGCAATGGGATCTATAGACATACTAAAATAAAATAAAAAAAACAGAGGTTTTAGATTAGAAAACAAATCAAGGTCTGACAATGTGCTATCCATTTAAAATATTTTACTATAGAACATAAATATGTTAATTAAAAAGATGTAAAATAATACCTCATACTAATACCAATTTTAAAAGACTAAAGTGACAATAGTTATATCAAAGTTGATTTTAGAGCAAAAGTGTTAACAAGAGTTAGTACATAATGATAAAAAAGTTAAGCAAGAGGACTAACAACTCTAAAATTTTATGTACTTAATAATATTTTCAAGCTAAATGAATCAATAGCTAATAGACCTTTGAGAAATGGACAAATATTCATCACACTTCTCTTCACAATTGATAGAAAAAGCAACAAACCACTAAGCAAATAGAAGATTTGAACAACACGATCAACAAAATTATCCCACTGACATGTATAGATACCCCACTGACAACAGCAGAACATATATACTTTATAAGATTCATATTTTTAAAAAATAAAATTTTAATTTAAGAAAACAGTTTTATTTTTTAAAAATTTGCCAAGATAGATGATGCTGTTAGCTATAAAACAAGTTGCACTGGGGCACCTGAGTGGCTCAGTCAGTTAGGCATAGGACTTTAGTTCAGGTCATGATCTTGAGTTCATGGGTGTGAGCCCTGTGTCAGGCTCAGAGCCTGTAGCTTGCTTTGGATTCTGTGTCTCCTTCTCTTTCTGCCCCTTTTCAATTCACATTCTGTCTCTCTCTCAAAAATAAATAAACATTAAAAAAATTTTAAAACCCAAGTTGCACTAAATTTAAACTGACTTAAGTCATACAAAATATCTTCTGTGATCACAGTGGAATCAAATTACTACTTAGGGCTCCTGGGTGGCTCAGTATGTTAAACTTCTGACCCTTGATTTCAGCTCTGGTCATGATCTCATAGTTTGTGAATTCAAGCCCTGCATTGGGCCTTGACCTGAGAGTTTGCTTAAGATTCTCTCTCTCTTTCTCCCTCAAAATAAATAATAAACTTAAAAAATTACTAATCAACAGAAAGACGTTGAGATACTGTCTAATGCTTTGGAACGGAATAACACAATTCTAAACAACTCATGGGTCAAAGAAGAAGAAATAGAAAGAGCAAGTTAGAAAGTATTTTATGCTAAATGAAAATATCCTTACAACATATTTCAATATATGTGAGATGCAAATAAAACTGTAGGGAAATGTATAACATTAAATGCCTATATTACAACAGAAGGAAATTACAAATTAATAACTTTATTTCTACCTTAGGTTTTGTGAAAGAATATGAACCAAAAGTAAGTAGGAAAAGGAAGTAATAAAGATCAGAGTAAAAATCAATAAAAAATAGACCAAAAATGGAAAGGAAAAAAATAATGAAAATAAAAGTAGATTCCTTGTTAAGGGAATTTATAAATGAGTAAAAAGAAAAAACAGGAAAAAGAGAGAGAAAAGCTGAAAGAAAGAGAAGATGCAAATTTTAATATCAGGAATAAGAATGATAACATCCTACAGATCACAGATTTTCTAGACATTAAGAGTAATATAAGAATACTATTAGCAACTTTATAACAACAACTTAGAGAAATGTTTAAATCCTTGAGAGTTACAACTCTCAAAGTTTATTATAGAAAAAATACATAATGTAAATATCCCCATATCTTTGCAATAAATTTGAATATTTCTTTAAAAATACTTTCCAAAAAAAATTCCAGACCAAACTGGTTTCATTGAGAAATTCTAACAAATATTTAAGTAAGAAATATAGACAACATTTCTCTCAACATTGAAAAGTATTAATTGTATTTCATGACATTCTATATATATTGGGTTTTGGTTTTTTTCAAATTTTATTTAAATTCCAGGTAAGGAACATACAGTGTAACATTAGTTTCAGGAGTAGAATTTACTAATTCATAAATTACATACAACACACAGTGCTCATCACAAGTGCCCTCCTTAATCCCCATCACTCATATAACTCATCCCCCTGCTCAACCTCCAACAACCTTCAGTTTGTTCTCCATAGTTAAGAGTCTGTTTAATGGTTTGCCTCTCTTTTTTCCCCTTATGTTTATGTTTATCTATTTGTATCTTAAAATCCACCTATGAGTGAAATCGTATGGCATTTGCGTTTCTCTGACTGACTTATTTCACTTAGCCTAATACACTACATCATTGTAAATGGCAAGATTTCATTCTTTTTAGGGCTGAATAACATTCCATTGCATAGATATGTATATCCATATATATACCATAACTTCTTTACCCATTCATTAGTCGATGGACATTTGGGCTCTTTCCATAATTTGACTATTGTTGGTAGGGCTTCTATAAATATTGGGGAACTTGTGTCCCTTCAAAATCAGTATTTAAGCCCAATATTACTCTGAAGACAAATCAGATAAAAACATAAAGAGTGTAGATGGTAATTTCTAATGAACATGGATGCAGAAAGTCTTAACAAATTTTTAACGCATCAAGTCTGAGAATATATAAAAAAGGGTAGGAGCTTCTTGGCTCAGTTGGTTGAGCATCTGACTCAGCTGTTGGCCCAGGTCATGATCATACAGTTCATGATATGAAGCCCCATGTTGGGCTCTGTACCAACTGTATGGAGTCTGATTGGGAATCTCTTTCTCCCTTCCTTTCTCTCTACTCCTCCTCAACCTGCATTCTCTCTCTGTCTCTCAAAAAGAAATAAATAAACATTAAAAAAGGGATAACATCATCATGTAGGGTTTATTCGATGAACACAAGGTTGGTTTAATGTTTAAAAATTGTTCATTGTAATTTATCTTATTAAAAGACTAAAAGCAAAAAAAAAAAGAAGAAGTTGTGATCATTTCAGTAGGTACAGACAAATCTCTTGACACAATACAATAGACATGTCTGATAAAAACTCATAGCAAATCAGAAATAGAAGAGAATTTCCTTTACCTGATCAAGGGCAACTGCAAAAGAGCTATAGCTAACTTACTTAATGGTGAGAGACTGAATGCATTCCTCCTATGATCAAAAAAAAAAAAAAAAAAAGGCAAGAATGCCATTTTCACCACTTCTACTTAACTTTTGTTTTTTTCTCCACCCTTTACTCACCCTTGGAAATTCTAGCTAATGCAGTAAGTTGAGAAAATGAAAAAAAAGGAATCTTGACTAGAAATGAACAAGTCAAATCATCTTTTCTTATGATGACATAATTGTCCACATAGAAATATAGTAGAATATACAGAAAAAGCAACTAGAACTAATAAGTGAGTTTAGCAAGATTGGAGGACATAGATCAATGTAAAAATTAATTTTCTTTATATATATCAGTAAGAACAAATTGAAAATAAAAAATACCATATATAACAAAATAAAAATATGTATTATTTTATGGATAAACAAATGATACGTGAATATCCTAAATGCTTAAAACGGAATAACATTGTTAAGAGAGGTTAAAAATATATATAAACAAAAAGCAAATCAATCATTTTCTTGCATCAGATCAAAAAGTTTTAAATGTCAATTTTCCCCAAGTAGATCCATAGATACAACATAATACCAGTCACAATTCCAAAAGGACTTATTAAAGATGTTTGCCAGATAGTTCCAGTAAACATATGGAAATACAAGGGACTGAGAATAGGCTAAACAACTTTGGAAATAAAGAACAAAGTTGTAGAACTTATACTACCTTACTTCAAGGCATTAAAGTGACATTAAATAAGACATGACAATATTGGCATTAAATAAATATATCAATTAAACATAATCAAAGGCAAGAAATAGAGGCACATATAGATAATCAACTGATTTTACACCAAGTTGTGATGCAATTCAGTACAGAAAACACAGACTTTCTCAAAGTGGTGCTGGAACAATTGGATATCCATATCCAACAGTAAACAAACAACCCCCCCTCCTTGAACCATACTATGTACCATAGACAAAAATTAACTCAAATTGATTTATAGGTCTAAAGGCACTTTGTAAAATCATAAAACTTCCCAAAAAAGTGTGAAAATAAAATCTGTTACCTTGGGCTAGTCCAAGATTTTTTTAAAATGATACCAAAATCACAGTCCATTTAAGAAAAAAAATTTTCTCGACTGTGTGTGTGTGCATGTGTATGCCTGTGTGTGTGTGTGTGTGTGTGTGTGTGTGTATGAACTGTCTGTTTCATTTATTCATTGGGCTATTTCATTTTATTATTGCTTTCTTTCTCCTCCTACACTCTATAGTCTCTGTTTCTGTTCTAATCGGATGAGAAAAATGGTGAGTGGAGAGGAATCAGGTGCTTCTTACTTGAGTGGTGTCTTCATAAACTGTAGAGCTGGAATATGCTTACCTTTGAATTTACTGCTTGTTTTCTTACTTCTTCTGGAGTATTCTTGGGTCAGTCCAATTGGCAGGAACTTTTTACCTTTTGGCAATGTTTTCTATTCCTCAGACTCAGCAGGATCAACCCCAGCTGCTGGCTTACTTGTTAATCTCCATCCAGGCTTACAATACTGGATTCTCTTCAGTCTCTTTGATGCTCCATTTGTAAAGAATTTTAAGCAGTCCTAGATTCACATGTTCCTTTGCATGTGGCAGCAATAGTGACTGGGAAATACACATGCATCATCTGACCCAAGAAAATTATGGAGTTCAGCCTGGTCTTAACACAATCACCTCTTTCCTATTGCTTTAGGACACACTGTCGCTTTTGTTTTTCCCCTTCCTTTTCTCAGGCTTTGGATTTGTTCTAACTTTTCTTGGCCTCTTATCTGCCAGAAATGCATTCTAAGTCTCTGAGTGGCTCTCTCAAGCCACATCACTAAGTTTAAGGTAAAGGAAGTACTGACAACTCTCTCCCCTCAAGAAACATACTGCATGGCAACAAATCTCCAAATAAATACCCTCACAAGTTCAACTTTTTCTCTGCACACCATCACAATTGTTTCATATTTCAAAATGTGTAGTAGACTTTAGGAGTCATGGAATTGGCTCTCAAACATTTCCTTTATAAATACTCCCTATAGGGAGATGGATTTAGATTTTCCCATCCTTTTTTTGTCCTTTTTTGGGGGTATCTTCTTATTTTTGACATCTATATTATTCTGACTCTCTTTTATATAAAATTTACATTCTGAAACTGATTCCTCATATCAAAAATAGCTTTTCTAAAAAGGTACAGTGTCTCAAAGGTTACAGTACAGTGTCACCATGCCTGGACAGTATGAATTTCTATTATTAATTTTTGCTCAACGACCAGATGGGTGACTTGGATTGCATACTTAGCTCAAATTATCTTTTTATAATATGAGGTAATGTCATGAGATTATATTCAAAATCCCTTCTAGCTCTAACACTTTTTTACTTCTACAAAAATAGTAATATTATTTTTATCATAAGGGTAAGTGCTATGTTGGAAAAAAAAAAGGTTAAAAAGAACAATGCTACTGAGAAATACAGAAGCAGTGAAAATCTTACACCACTGACTCTTACAACTATTAACAAAATTAAGTTATAGTGAAAACAAAAAATATATATAGCCAATATACATCTTAGTTAATGTCCTGATTATATCTCTTATTTTAACCATTTGCGAATTCATATTGCTTGGTAATTTTTTAAATATCTTTTGTAAGACTTTTATACATTCAAAAGTCTCCCTAGCCCAGTTAATTCCAGGCATTCCAAAGTATGTTTTTGATGTGAATAGAAATACCTATCATTCAGCTTTATTTATTTATCTTCAATGCATTTGGCAACCTCCAGTAGCAGCTGCTTCTTCCTTAAGTGCCCGTATTTGAGACCATTCTAGTGGTTTCTGTCCTTCCTACTAAGATATTTGTTGTCAGGAATCACTGTCATTTCCCCCCTCTGGGTATCACCATTGTTACTTCCAGGATCCACGGTTGTTTGTGCTTTTTAAAGGCCTTAGTTTGATAAAGTCAACTTGTGAACCTTATAGAAGCTAACAGTTTTACTCTCTCTGCTTGAGTGTTGTTTGTATCCTCAGGGGTACCAAAAGCTTTAGTGCTTACACTGCAATATCTTATAAAATCTTTTGTGAAATGAGTTTTTTAAAATTTTATTTGTAGTTATGGTCACTTTCATTCATGACAAATACATTCCATTTGTCCAATCCTTTGTTAAGAATCATAGGAATGGGTGAAATGAGAGTGAGCAGAAATTAATTATTGTGAATAATTTGTGCTTGGATTCTATGGTTATTGTGAGGAAAGAGAAACAAGAGCAGGCATAAGTACATAAAGAACAAGAATTCATGAGTGTGTATATAGTGTGCATGTATTCCTATGCTTGAGATATGTTGTCAAATCACAGTGAACTATACTTAAGGAATATGTTATCCAAAAGCTAAATGAAGAGAGAGTTGTCTTAGAGAAATGTGGTTGGTATTCATCAGAAGTAGATGACTGGAAGATATAGTTTATTTAATCCATTTATTATTTAATACATTTTTTGACAATCTACTGGATGGAAGGTAAAAAGATCATGTCAGAGTTATATATATGATACAAAGCTTTATATATAGCAATATAGAGCTGTAAAGGAAATTGCTACTACTTTTACATCAGGAGATGCTGAAAAATATTGGAGCTGTCAGTGTTTGGGTTTTAAAATACACTAGCTCTAATAGCTTATGCTTATGCACTTCAGTATAATCTTGGACGGGTGCCTTAAGATTTTGAAGGAATCACCCATGCCCCATAAGAAAGTGCATCTGAAGATAAATTTGAGTTACAAAATATTATGCTAAACTCTCTTTGTCCCCTATCTTTGTTGACTAAACTTTTATTACTAGATTGAAAGTGTTAGTTTTACTCTCTTCTCTTGGTATAAGTACATTCCTGTGAGGCTTCTAAGTTACTCCTGCAAACAGACTTTAAGTCAGCCTGACACACATTTGACAAATTTTCCAAGGTATGCACAAATACTTGTACTGGATATAGTCGACCTACAAATTGGACTGTATGCATCCACTGACTTGTATCTAGATAAAGTAATTCAACCTTTTTGTGCCTCTCCTCTCTCACTTGTAAAACAAAAAGGAGTTATGATATATATTGTAATTTTTTATGTTTATTTTTTAAAATTGTTTAATGTTTTATTTATTTTTGAGAGAGAGAGACAATGTGAGCAGGGAAGGGTCAGAGAGAGAGAGACAGTGAATCTGAAGCAGGCTCCAGGCTCTGAGCTAGCTGTCAGCACAGAGCCCAACATGGGGCTCAAACTCACAATGAGATCCTGACCTGAGCCAGTCAGATGCTTACCCAATTGAGCCACCCAGATGCCCCTATATTTTTTTTTTGAGAGAGAGAGAGAGAAAGCAAGCAGGGGAGAGGGGTAGGAGAGAAAAATAATCTCAAGCAGGCTCCATGCTTAGCATGAAGTCTGACGTGGGGCTCCATCCCGTGACCCTGGGATCATAACCCGAGCCAAAATCAAGTCCGACACTTGAGCCAGCCACATGCCTCTATATTTTAAAACTGTAACCCACTTCACATTACAAAAAGTGCTAAATATGTTAAAATAAATCTGCTTGCCAAGTTAATGACATAAATAGAAATAGAACAATTGAGAATTGGCTTTATAAATAGAAGTAAAATATTAAAATGAAATATTTTAAAAGCATAAATAATCATGATTAATTTTTTAAAAGCTTATTTATTTTGAAAGAGAGAGAGTTAGAAAAACAGAGAGAGAGAGTGGAAGAGGGAAGAAAGAGAAGAAGAGAGTTCCAAGCAGGCTCCATGCTCTATTTTGAGCCCCAAGTGGGGCTCAACACTATGACTGTGAGATGGCAACTTGAGGCAATATCAAGAGTCAGTCACTCAACTGACTGAGCCACCCATGTGCCCCCAAGATTTGTTGATATAAGCTTTTATGATCTTAGTTAAATTGAAAGGCACAGTCATTTATAGAGTTTGCAATATCAAAAATAAATTTGAGTCGTGCTTCTAGTTAGAAAGCCACAAGAAAGGATGTTGCTCCTACACCAAGAACACAATGACACAATTATAACATTTATAACCTATTGGACATTTTGTAATTATGGCAGACTTATTAACTTAAGTGAAAGGATAACAAACACTTTTAAGTGAAAGGATAACAAACACTTTAACGAGAAACAGAACGTATTGGATGTTACACTATTGGCAGATGGTGGGAAGAAGAAGTGGTAGACATGAATAACAGATACAAAGTAAATTATGCATGCAGAAGCCCACTGATGACATTTGAATTTGTTTTAGAGAATGTGTCTTTAGGCAGTTACCAGGAATTCATAGAAAGCCTCTACCTGAATTTGCCATTTTCCTCCCTTCAAGCTAAAAATAATATACCAATGCAGCACATTTTTGGTGACATTTTCTAAACTCCCTCAAGACAAATAGCATTGTCTTTTTATTATCTAGCATGTGTATAGAGTGGAATGTTCTGATAATTCAACGTCATTTTTGAAGAGGTTTGAATTTTTATAGGTACACACACAAATGCACTTAATAGTATTTCCAAAGAATATGCTGCTGATATAAAGGAACTGTAATGTAGAAGCTCTAAAAATATTTTTTAAGTTTTTAAAAATTTAATTGCTTATTTGAAATCAATGTCAAAATAACAGAAAAGCAAAAAAAATTGCAAAAAGAATTACACAGGTTCGCCAACCAATAAAATTCTCTTAAGTTTGCTCTTTGTGTCTCTCTATTATTAGTATTTTTTGGAATCATTTGAGAATAAGTTGCATATATTATGTCCCTTTCATAACATTTGATTTTCATATATTTCACTATTATCTTTGAAATTCATATAATTTTAATATATATGAATAATATAGTGGTATTGTCATTAGAGTTACTGACCTATTTATTATTTATTTGAAATGTATTTGGTGAGTACCCAGTATGTGGTTATAGTCATGAACAAATTAACTAAAATCCCTGTCGTTATGGGTTTTACAAAACATTAAGTACAATGAAAGGAAGATGAGAGTTAGGGTAATGATGCACAAAACAAGAATATTTAATACACTTTCGTGTATCTCAGAAATCTGGAGAAAATACATTTAGGCAAGGGCTGAAGAATTATTAGAAGTGGGAAGAGAGGATCTTCATATGAAGAAGACTCACTGTGTGCCAGAGCTTCAGAGATGAGTCAGTATACCAAAGCCTAAGAATATCCACATGCCCACACCCTGATATGATTCTATTTGCTATATATAATAAAATATGGTAATTAATATTACTTTATATAAATATAGAAATCAAGGATAAGCTTTGTCACTGGTGATCTCAAGCAGCAGAAGCAAGAATACCTATGTTCTTTTGTTTATAAATGTAAGAGTAGAGACAGATGGTCTTTTCTGAAAGGTAGTATAGCTCTCCTCATGTTTTGATTTAAACAGATAAGAGAAGAACTTTAGATAGCAGGCATTTCCAGGAGAGTTTGGAAGAATGACTGTTGCTGTGAGGCAGTTTATGAGATTTTTTTCCAGAAAAGAAGATAGTCTCTTGACACATATGAGTTAATGTTCCCCATGAGCACTCTGAGCTGGAGAAGAGAGATGAGTGCCTACCCTCAGAGCCAGAAGTGATGCCTCCATTCACTGAGCCACCATTATGAAAGGCAGCCAAGGAGAGAAGACATTAGTCAGGTGGATTGACCAGAACCTCTGTGCTTACACAACCAGGCATGCCTCAGGATAACCTCAGGCCAATCTTTTTAAGGTATGACTTGAGACTGGGAAATCATGTAAAATGTCATGGCTACTGGAAACTACGTGTCTTAGCATTCTGTGAGAGGGCTGGAGACCGTACAATGGTCCTACCCAAGTCTTTCCTGGACAAAAGTAAGCTATGCATTTTGTGCTGCAGGCCCCTCTTTGTAAGATGGGCTATCAAGAAACCTTTGGAAGGATTTTGAATGCTTGCATTGAAATGTAAGATGTGTGAAATTCAGGCATACTTGTGAAAATTCAAACACTCATAAA
This sequence comes from Mungos mungo, assembly GCA_004023785.1. Classification (NCBI taxonomy): domain Eukaryota; kingdom Metazoa; phylum Chordata; class Mammalia; order Carnivora; family Herpestidae; genus Mungos; species Mungos mungo. Next base: position 88,688 of record PISW01007148.1, read on the forward strand.
ATTCCATGCAAATACTAATGAATTTAGTGAAAATAAAGTATCATAAAGCAAATCTCTGAGGAGGATTAGAACTAGGAGAGCTCTACAATTACAATTATATAAGTATACATATGTACCTATTTTTCTGTTATTGTCCTTAACACAATGTTGTAATTATTGGCTGTTTTCCTGTCTCTTCAATTTGCAATGTTATTTTAAAATGTTTATTTATTTTTGAAAGAGAGGAAGTATGAGTGGGGGAGTTACTGAGAGAGAAGGAGACAGAGGATCTGAAGTGGGCTTGCCCTGAGAGCAGAAAGCCCAGTGCAAGGGCTCTCTTGAACTCACAGTGAGATCATGACCTGAGCCAAAGTTGAAGGCTCAACAGATTGAGCCACCTGGGTGCCCCTCCTATCTCCTCAATTTAAAGGTGGACGCCACATAACATTTTTCTCTATATTTTCACTGCTCAGTATAACAAGGGAGCACTAACTAATGTGAGAATGAATAAATCCATTCAATTGTCTCAAAGTCATGTTTTGATTGGTATTGACTGAACTGAATTGTTGGAATTACCATACATACTAATCATAACATGATTAGCATCTAGATAGGAGATAATTAGGTTTTATAACGTTAGCCATTACTTAAATTAAGAGATTTATATTTTAGCTATTAACAATTCAGTAAGCTAAATTTATATATGAAAATAATAAATACGTTAAGGATCTATTCCTTCTCACCTCTGCCTCCATTTTAGAGGTAGAGGAACATTTTGAGATAACTTTTAGGAAGGGGATGCAATGAATTTAGTTTCTAGAAACAGAGAGTTAAATGAGTGTCCAGCTGAAAAACAACTGGAACTTTCCTGCCTCTCCTGGTCTGACCCACAATGTTGAACTTTTCAGTTGATGGGTCACATTTCAGTTAACCATACAGAGTTCTCTAGTCAATTAGCTAATCAGATTTTGCTTCCCAACTGTAATGAGAATAAAGAAACAGCAGTTATGTTTTACCAGACTGGGTCATTCAATACCCTGACCATGCTGGAAGAGATGAAATGTTCAGCAAATCCTGACTCATTATCTCTGCAAGCCAAGGTCTAAAGGGCAAGATTATTAGCAGTGACTTCCAAAACAGCTTAATGTATGTCTCATGGAAATGGTCAAAAAGAAATTTTTAGTGAAGGGGAAGTGACATCATTTACTTTCAGGGACTCTTTTGCAAAAAGGCCAGAATGATAATGTAGGACAAATGATTGTTTTAGCCTGCTGATTTTCAGGAAATTGATTAGCATTGCTAGGAATTCTTTGTTTTAAATTATTTTATTAAGAATAAGATGATTAAGTTTTTTCAGTTAGTTTTATTGTAGCAATGTTTTAAACTTAAAGCTTTCCTCATTTTATTCTGCTCAAGCAAGCATCACAAAGGTAACTTGGAGAAAGAATTCTGTAAATCTGTCTGGAAAATATGAATTACTGGGCAGATGCTCGGAAGTAAGAGAATTTACTATTTTCATTTTATAGCTTCTTATCTTCCAAGAAAGCTCCACAGATTAATGAATACCACATTAGAGTAGCAAGTTGAGTCATATACAATGGTTTTAGACCTTCACCCAAAAGAAATCTGCTGTTCTCTCTATGTGTTTGTGTGAGCAAAAGACAAGATTGGTATCAGTCAAAATTATCTGTTTGATTTTTTTCTGGCATGGCCATTTTAGTAAGCATAGTTTAACATATATGGATGTAAGTAAATGGCAGACACAAGGAAGTGACTTGTAAGAACATCATCCAAAATACTGTTTTTATTAATGTTCTTTAACTGGTGCTGTTTGGATGTAACATTAATTTTGGTGCACATGCATCTGTCTGAGTCCATCCCTCCCCAAGCTTGTCTGGATGTAAGTCATCAATAATGGACTGATTTCTTTCATCTCTATAGGCCCAGACAATGAAAAATGAGCAAACAAGTTGAAGTGAATATAAATATTAGATCCCCAAATATTGCTTTACATCAAGGTACAAGAGGCCAGGGATTGTGTTGATCTGGATATACCCTACAAAGAGCTCGACCACAGACTAGAAACTTGAAAATGGTCTAGTTCTCCATACAAAAGAAAGGGACCTTCAAGTGATAAAAGGAATCATAGCTACTAAGTCATTGCTTTTTTTTTTCTTTTTTTCCCCTGGTAGCTTGTGAAGATACATGTTTCTGTCTGCTAGAGGGCTTTTGAGATGAAAATAAAATGTAGGCAAGTTATTGTTTTAAAATAATATCAATATACAATAGTGTGTTGTTTCATTCTGACCTCTACGACTATTTGCCTATTCACAGACCTCCACTGGCTCTTCATGACCAGCAAATTTGGTACAATATCTTTACACTTGGCATTTAAAGTTTCTACAATATGAATATCCCCCCTCCCTGACCCATAAATATCTCTCACAGTTCACTTTCAATCTAGCCAACAAAAATACCTGAGTAATTCTTCAAAACTACATTGCTTGCTCTCTCTTCTGTTCCTCTGTTCACATCACACTATGGTAAAGTTACTCTTACAGTAACTTGAGAAAACTTTTAGGAAGTTTATTTATTTTTATAATAGTTTATTGTCAAATTGGTTTCCATATAACACCCAGTGCTTGTCCCCACAAGTGTCCCCCTCCATGACCATCACCCCCTAACCCGCCTCCCCCTCCCCCTTCAGCCCTCGGTTCGTTCTCAGTATTCAGTAGTCTCCCATCATTTGTGTCCCTCTCTCTCTCTAACGCTCTTTCCCCCTTCCCCTCCCTATGGTCCCTGTTAGACCTATGAGTGCAAACATATGGTATCTGTCTTTCTCTGCCTGACTTATTTTGCTTAGCATGACACCCTCGAGGTCCATCCACTTTGCTACAAATGGCAAGATTTCATTCTTTCTCATTGCCATGTAGTACTCCATTGTATATATATACCACATCTTCTTGATCAGGTGATGGACATTTAGGCTCTTTCCATGATTTGGCTATTGTAGAAAGTGCCACTCTGAACATTGGGGTACACGTCCTCCTATGCATCAGCACTTCTGTATCCCTTGGGTAAATCCCTAGCAATGCTATTGCTGGGTCATAGGGGATAGGTAAACCAGACAAAAAATCACTAAAGAAACAATGGACCTGAATGGCACACTGGAACAGATGGAATTAATAGATATATTTAAAACCTTAAGAAGTTTAAATGTTCTTTTAGGAACTTTTAGGAAGTTTCGATGTTTCCCTCTTCAGTAAACCTTGCCCACTTCTCTCAAGCTTCTTACACATGGAGAATTTTTCTTTATTTTGCTTTCAGTAATATCGGGGTGTAGCAGGACTCAGCCAATAATCGTTGATTGAATTAATTACTCATTTATTATTATTTTTTGTAGTCTTTTTCGTCACTCCTGACATTGTACATAGTAAGTAGACATTCAATAAATACCCACTGAACTGTGGTTTTTTTTCCTTCCTCCCTTCCTTTCTTTCTGCCTTCCTGTCTGCCTTCTTTCCTTCCTTCCTACCTTCCTTCTTTGTTGTCTTGTTCCTTCCTTTTGATGCTGTGTCATAAAATCAGCTGGTGTGAGTCTTTGCTCTTTTTTATTTAATTGTTTTAGTTTTTCTGGATCATTAGTTTTCCACATAAATTTAAGAATAAGCTTATCAATTTTTATTAAAAATCCCACTACAATTTTTCTTTGGGATTGCATAAATACTGTAAATCATTTTAGGGAGAATTGTTATCAATATTGAGTCTTCCTGGCTATGAACAGTATGATATATCACTCAATTTGGGGGGTCTCCTTTGATTTCTTTCGACAATGTTTTTGTTTTTTTACATATGTTGTTAAATTTATATCTATATATTTATATATATAAACATTTTAATGTTAATTATTTCAAATTCTAGTTATTGATTATTAATATATAAATATCCACAATTGATTTTTTCTTTTGTCCTTGAACAGTATGACCTTGCTTAATTCATGAATTAATTCTTGTAGATTTCTTAGGATACTCATGATGTTTCAATATACAGTGAACTTTCTTTCTTTTCAAAATGCATGCATTTTATTTTATTTTATTTTTTTATTCTTAACACACTGGCTATAGCCTCTAGAGAACAATCTTGATAGGCATGATATAAGAAGGTATCTTGACTTGTTCCCAGTCTTAAGGGGAAAGAATTCAGCATTTCACAATGGAGTATAATCATAGCTTCAGGTTTTTAATAGGTGTTCCATTGGTGTTCTTTTATATTTCTGAATTGCTAAGAGTTTTTATCATGCATTACTCTTGAATTTTGTCAAATGGTGTTTCAAATTGAAATGTTCCTGTGTTTCTTTTTTCTCCAATTATTTTGTTAGTATAGTGACTGTATTCACAAGATAAACCACAGATGTGGAATTATCTTATCCTTTTTATATATTTCTGGTTTTCTTTGCCCAAAATGTAAAAGATATTTTTCAAGTAAGGGATATTTGTCTATATTTTTTCTGTGAAAGCTTTGCATATTTGATATTAAGATAATTCTGACTCCTTCCTCAAATTTCTAAGTCTGTTCATATAGATTTCACACTATTTCTTTCTTAGATGCTTAGTAAATTTACCAATGAAAGCCTCTGGGTCTGAAGTTTCCTTTGTGGGAAAGTCTTTAATTATCAATTAAAGACCCTGAAAGATCTAGGGCTATGAAAGTTTTCTAGTTTTTCAAGTCTATTTAGATCATTTGCATCTTCCTAGAATATATTTATTTCATCTAAGTTGTTATATTTACTGGCAAAAAGTTGTTTATAGCATTTCCTTATTAACCTGTAGACTCTAGATTATGTCTCTTCTTTCATTCCTAATATTAGTTATATATCTTCACCCTGTTCTCTCTTTAGCTAGAAGTCATCAACTATATTGATTTTTTTCCAACTTACCAGCTTTTGGTTTCATTGTTTTTCCTATCCCATTTGTTCTGTTTTCAATGTCATTGAATGCTGCTTGTATCTTTATTGTTTTCTTCCTTTCACTTACTTTGGGTTTAATTTGTTTTCTTTGTCTAGTTTCCTAAGGTCAAAGCTAAGATCGGAGTTCACAAACTATGGACTATAGGCCAAATTCAGCCTATTATCTACTTTTGTAGTGCCTGAAAGCTGAGTAAATTTTATATTTTTATTTTTTTAATTTATTAAAAATTTTACATTTATTTATTATTGAGACAGAGAGAAACAGAGCATGAGTAGAAGAGGGGCAGAGAGAGGAGACACAGAATCTGAAGCAGGCTTTAGACTCTGAGTTGTCAGCACAGACCCCGATGTGGGGCTCAACTCATGAACCGTGAGGTCATGACCTGGGCCAAAATTGGACGCTTACCAACTGAGCCACCCAGGCTCACCTCATTTTTAATATTTGAATAAATAAAATTGATATTTTATGCATGTGAGTATTTTATGGAATTTAATTTACAGCTTCTATAATTAGTGGCTTTTGTTTTGTTTTGTTAAGAATACAACCATGCTCATTTATATATGTATTATCTATGGTTGCTTTCACAATGCAATGACAGACCTGATAGGAATCATAGTAGACTACAAAAACTAAATTGTTTCCATATGGTTCTTTATAGAAAATTTGTGAATTCTTTATTTAGACCATTGATTTTAATTTTTTGTTAGTTTGTTTCTGATATAAACAGTTTACCCCATAAATTTCCATTTGATCAGATTTTTTAATGCTGATTTTCATATTTATTTAGTTCAAATTAAGTTTTGATTTGCCTCTTGATTTCTTCTGGACTTATGAGGTATTTAGAAATGCTTTATTTAACTTACAAATGTGTGGGCATTTTCAAATCTCTTTCTGTTATTGATTTCTAATTCATTTTTGTAGTAGTGAGAGAACATAGTCTGTGACTTCAATTCTTTTAAATTCATAAGACTTGTTTTATGGCACATGATATGGTCTATTTTGTTCAATAGTCTACCTTTACTTGAAAATTATGCTATTTTAGTTTACAGTGTTCCATAAATGCCAGTTAGGTCCATTTGGTTGATATTGTTAAAAATTTTTTTTCTATTTTGTATAAATTATATGTTTCCTGTTGTTTTATCAGTTACTGACAAGGGCATGAGAAACTACAGCCATTGATCTGAATTTCTCTATTTCTCTTCCTGTTACTACTAGCTTTTGCTTTATGTATTTTGCAGTATTGTTATTATTTATGTAAACATAAAGGACAGTTATGCTTCTTGGTTAATTTACTTCTTTGTCATTATGAATTGTCCCTCTTTGTCTCTAGTAATATGATTTCTTTTGTGATTCTTTTCTGTCTATTTTTGCTATAGTCTTTCTGACTTTTTTATGATCAGTGTTTGCAGAGTTTACATATTTTTTCATTTTCTTATTATGTTATATATCTTAATGTGTGTTTTATAAAGTGTGGTTTTTATAGTCACTTTCATAATCTCTGCCTTTTAATGAGCATGTTTTTTCTTTTCACTTTTTTCTGTACGTATTTTTTATTATTATTACTTTTTTTTTACTTAAATTTTTAAAAATTTTCACTCCTTATTTTCCTTTCTCCTTTTTCCTTTTTTTTCTTTTTCTTTTTTTCTTTATATAGGAGAATATATCTCATCCCTACCTTTCCCCTCAACTGGTCATACACTTTTATACTGTCCACTGTCCTTTGTTGTCTCTGACCCCCTTTAAATTTTTTTCTTTTTTTTTCTTTTCTTCTTTTTTATTTTTCTTTTCTTCTTCTCCTCTTTTTGTCTCTTTCCTCTCCATTCGCTCTATTTTCTTTCCCCCTGTTAATGTGTTCGTTTGTTTGATTCGTCTGTGCG